>JAVSBV010076947.1:0-10093 GCA_033117975.1 Parotocinclus spilosoma | reverse complement strand
CCTGTTCATCCTAAAAGAAAAAATATGGAGTTTCTAAAGAGATTAAATCAAGACAAGAAGGAGATCTCCTCAGATTTTGTATGTGTCTGAAAACTAATTCTCAGTTTTATCTCCTTTAACCTCAGAAGTATCTCATGTCTCATTGTTGTCTTATGCTATTTCTCCTAAGCAATTTTAGGAGAAACATTTGTGACAAAGTCATCAAAGTAATTTAAAATCATAATAATTTATTTAAAATAAATTTTCCTCTGGGTTAGCTCAGCGTTTAAGGCTCAGGCCTGTAAAAAAGGTTCTGTGCTCAAACCCGGGCTCTGGCAAGTTGCCACTGCTGAGCCCTTGAACAATACCCTTAACCCTAAAGAGCTCAGCAGTATTGTAAACCGCCTGGGATAAGAGTTTCTGCTAAAGTTATGGCTAGAATTGGTAAACGCATGAACATTAAAATCCACTGAATGCACGGGGTGCTTAATGCAATTTCCAAAAGATTTAACACTGAGGTTTTAGTCAAATATGTTTACATTTAAGACTGGATTTGAGATCAGGCTGTGTATTTGCATTTGGAATGGTATACTGGACCACAGTGGGTCACACAAATGACTTTTCTATCACATATAAATGACAGCTCTAAGTTTGCGAGACATATTATTGTAATCCTTACACATTTCATTATGCTGCTCACCAACATTGAGGGCCTCCAGTATTTAAAATGAATTTCTTAGACCCAATCCTCATTCTGTGAGTTTTTAAAATTAGATATACTCACCGTATACAAGATTGCAGCTAGCACTGATGAATCGTTCAGATTTGTTTGTCCATTAGAAGTCAAAAGTACCCTTAGTATCTGTTTTCTCACCATCTTGTCCTCTACAGGAGAAAGAAACAGAAATTACAGGATCTGTTATTAGATCTATTATGGTTCTGTAGGATCGTTACTGTGGATCTGTTACGTGGTCACATGACTGATTGGATACTTACCTCCATAACAGATGAACGGACTTCTGAGGTCACAATCTAAACTGCTCCATTTTACAGAATCAGACATATTCATAGCAGCACATGTGTTAACAAAAGTTGACTCGTATTTGCTTCCCACTTTCCAGTAGCGGAATGTAGAGAATCTGTTATCAGACCAGCGTGCAGAGATCAGACCAATCCAAAATTCCCCCCTGTATGATGTAAGAATCTGGTTCTCTTGACTGTTCTGGATCACAGCCAAGTCTGTGTGGTATCGCTGACAGTAAGACCTGGCTGATGTCCAGTTCATTAGACTTTGGACCATGATGAACCTACTGCTGCCAGTGAGCGAATCTGTTAAACAAAAATGGAAAATAAGTGTGTTAGAGTTCCTGCCTTCCCCGTTTGGTCGTCCTCGCCGGTCGCCATTACAGAGCCACCGGTGGGGTGGCCTTATATCCACTATCTTAATTATGTCCTGATCCCAAACAGCTGCTTCACGCCCTATAAAGGCATGTTTTTTGACGCTGTTCGGGGCCAGGTCAACATCATTCCAACGAGGTTCCATCGCCGTTCGGTTTGCGCGTCTGACCACCGGCGCCCTTGCGCCCTTGCGCCCTTCCGCGTTCCCTAGAGATTAAGGGATTTATCCTTTCGGTTTTATTATGTTAGGAGCCTTACGCTCTGATCTCCATCCCTTTTCAGTTGTTCTATATTATTTCCCCATTCTTATTATACGTCGTGGGATATGCTTATCCACCACATCTAGTAACAAAGTGTAATGCATTTTTTCACAACATCTATTATCATTTATTATCTGGCACAACAAGCGTGACCCATAACTGTTGTTCCGTTCAGGCCGAGCTTTTCCAGGCATGGAAGACTTTAGATAGAGCAGATTGGGCTGACCTTTTCTGCCTGTTGCCACCACAACCCTCACCAGCATGACTGAACCTGAGCTATTCCAATGTGTAACCCTAAGTTACAGTTGTGGCCAAAAGTATTAAGAATGGTACAAGTTTGCTGCATCAGTTTTTATGGGGGAAATTCGTATCAATTCTAAGTTGTAAAGAGTAATCAGATGAATTGCAATTCATTGCAAAATCATTCCCTGAATGTGACCTTGTCACAAAAATGACTGCATTCCACCCACTGACAGCCACCAGAGCTTTCTCAGGAATTGCAAAGTGCAGGTGTGAGTGCACACTCAGTGCACACTGAGACTAAGGATTTTGGAGGACGGCTTGGTGTCAAGAAGGGCAGCAAAGAAGCCACTTCTCTCCAAGAATAACATCAAGGACAGTCTGACATTCTGCAGGATGTATAAGGATTGGACTGCAGAGGACTGGGGTATTTTTTTTCCTCTAATGAAGCCCCTTCAGACTGTTTGGTACGTCCGGAACAATTATTGTCCAGCGAAGAAAAGGTGCATGCTACCCTGAGTCCTGTGTCATACCAACAGTATATATGTTCCATCCTTAGACCATTCATTTGTTAATTCTCATCCAGGGGAGTTGGTTCACTCAATGCTTTTCCAGCATGATAGAGCACCATGTTACAAGGCAATAGTGAAAACCAAGTGGCTCTGTGAAGGAAATTATGTATAGGTTATTCTATATCTCTTTATATCTTATACTTTAAAAATGCTGTTGCTAACACATCGAAGACATAGAGTTTAGGACATACATTTTGTGATGCTTGTACCATTAGTCCTCTGAAGCCATACATCAGAGCATCTGAGACTCTGAACAGGAAAAACGGTGCTGCTGATGCAACAGGGAGATGATCCCTTGTCTGACCTCACCCACATTTAAATTTTTTATTTAAATAAAAACATTTACGTCACCAGCTCGCTTAACTACAACAAAGTAATTCAAATTCAGTTTAGGGATTATGGATATAGATTAAAACATAAACATTGAACATGAACATTTATAATCGTAATGTGTTCGTTAAAGCTTTTAGGGACTCCTGTTTTGAAAGGTGACACATACCAAGAATAAAAGGTTTTGGATATGACACATTTAAAAAATAAAACAAAATAAGAAACTCACCATTATAGCAGAAAAAGTAAAAGTTAGCGTTACAGTAATAATCATGCCAACCATCTGATGAAATCATTGCACATGCAGCCAGGTCATTTCCTTCATTTGGCTCATGAGTTGCCCATGATTGGAAGCTGGAGAGATTCTGTCCTGTAGTCCAGATCCAACTTCTCTTCAGTCCAATCCACACAGAACCCCTATATCCAGGATCTGCAGCTCCTACAACTAGATTCACACTGGTTACCTCCTGCATGTTCTCAACAGTAGCCAAGTCATCATATCTGGCCCTGCAGTACGTCTGAGCCTCCAGCCAGGTCTTATTCATGTTCACATAGTGATACTGCCGTGGCTGAGAAGAACAGACGGCAAGGAGTCCTAAAGATAACAACAATAATCGAATTTGCAATGATTCGATATGAGTTATTCATATTTTAAATCATTTATAATGTTAAGATTATTTTGAAAGATTATTATTTAAGATCATGTTCAAAAACCGACATAAAAACACAAATACACTAACCTGACAGCAGATAAAGTACAGCTTGGTACATTATTGGATTTTTCTTTGCCTTTTTAAAAAAAATGATTCTACATGTGATTCTACAAATGATTCTAAAACGTCCTGCTGAACAATAGCCCTCACAATTACAGCATCACAGTAAGCAGCAGGTCTAAATAATTCCTTTAATGCAAAGCCACAAACAAATCCCACAAAAGAAGGTGGAACCAAACCCCAACAGAAGATGCATGGCACTACAACACACGGTTGTGATGCAATATCCTGCTCACTCTTACCATTAAAATGTACCAGAACACATTTATGTGTGTGTTGTGTGTCTTTTTTGTCTTGCTTTTTCACTCGGGCTGTCTTGTGGTAGATTGAGAAAATGTTATCTTCAGAAATTACAGTTTGTGTTTTCTTTCCTTTTTGTAGATTAAAGGTCCTAAACATGGATCCAGTGTCCAGTCTGTCACAGTTGGGAATGTTTTTCTCAGTTCAGCCTGATTTCTGCTCTGGTTTCTTGCTCGTCCCTCTCAGGGTGTTTTGCCTCGCCACTGTCCTATGTCATTTAAATGTGCTGCTCACAAAATTAGTGGATACTTCAAACAAGTGTTTTTTTGAGCATTCCTCAAATGTCCCAGTCTTTTGTCACAGCAGTCCCAACTATTTTGAAACGTGTTGCAGGCATCAAATTCCAAATAAGTGAAAACAATAAAGTTTATTAATTTGAACATAAAATATCTTGTCTTTGTAGTTTATTCAGCTGGATATGGGTGGAAAAGGGTTTGCAAATCCTCATATTCTGTTTTATTTATGATTTACACAACGTCCCAACATCATTGAAATTGGGGTTGTAGAAGCAGTACTATTATTAGTAACTGTAGTTAAGGTGTATTTATGGGGGCACTTGATGACAGAGCAAGGCACTGGAATATGGTGAAATCAGTGACTGTGGTAGCCTAGCGGTTAAGGTACTGGACTCTGGACTAGAAGGTCCAGAGTTCAAATCCCACTTCTGCCAAGCTGCCACAGTTGGGTCCTTGAGCAAGGTCCTTAACTCACAAATGCTTGGATTGTAAGACTGTATCAGTTATATAACTCTGTATAACTCTGGATAAGGGCGTCTAATAAATGCTGGAAATGTAAATGAAATGTAAATAATGCTGGATAATGCAAATCATCAGCAAGTTTGTACTTGTAGAGTCCAAGCCAGCTCATGTGTACGACATCATTACAAGCAAAGGAAGAACATACCAATTAATAATCTGTGTCAAAAGGTTGCTGTTTTGTGGAGGTTTTTTTTTTTCAAAAGATTTAACATGTCTCTCAAATTTGAATGCTGATTAAGCTATATGGTATGAAAACCACCAACCTCCTTCTAGTGTTCCTCTTTAGTGTAGAAACTTGGTGAATTTCTGGGAAATTAAGGAGAGAAAAAAATGTATTCTAAATGAAATGAAGTAGATATCTTTTGTATTTTATTTACTTAGTGGCTGGGATGGTCATGTCTAAGAATACAAGACAAAAATACAAGACGTGCAATATGGAAATGTTGTTGATTGTATTTTTTTACTTGTACTTTTGCCAAAAAAATTTAATATTTATTATATTTATTTACTTATTTATGTTAACATGTTAACATGTTTTATTGAGGAGTTTGTACAACATACAAATGAATACAGGATACAATTTGTTGTCTGTCCCCACACACCAACACACAAACACACACACACACACACACACACACACACACAGTGGGTAGGTAAGAAAAAAGACAAAGTAAACAAAGGAAGATAAAACGATAAACAAAAAAACAGAGGAAGGAAGAATTAAAAATGCAAGAAAAAAATAATCAACATTTAATAGTGAAAAATAAAATAAATTAAAAATTTAAAAAAAAGAAAAATAAATAAATAAAATACAACAACCCAGAGGAGAATTTGGTCAACTGGCAAAGTCTGGAGTGAAGCAAAGTATGAAAGAAATGGGTCCCATTTACGAAAAAACATAGTAGTATTACAGGATACAGGATATCTGATTGAACCCTAGTGGCCCTTAATGCATTATTATTAAGGCCAAATAGAGCTATTAAAGGTGAAACATCTATTTTAGTGTGCAAGACCCTGGACATGATTTCAAACTAATTATCTTTATTATATTTCTTAATGACCATCCATATTTGTGCAGTAACAAGTAATGTGTATGTATTGTCTTTTAAGAACAAGCCATTATGTACATATAAAGCATATAAAGCTGTCACTGTTAAACTTCCATCCTTCCAATTTTATTGGGGACAAATGAAAAGTGTGTGTGGGGGGGGGGTTTACAAAAAAAAGTGTTTTGTTAAAGTGTACTGTTCCACTTCAGATGCACTATGCAAACACACTTGCAAAGTTCTCTTATGCAAATTAGAATAGCTAAAGGTGAAGACCAAAGGACTCCAGCAATAACAAACCTGTTACAGAGCTTCATTTTCAGAATTAGGATTGTTTTAGAACTTAAAAAAGCCACAGGTGTCTCTGTCACCTCTTTAAATCCAATGCAGCTGTGTTGTGTATCTACCTTAAAAACATTATTAAATATAATACTTGATTATATCTATATGTTAGTAGCTGAGTGTAAAATATATTGTTTTGGTATAGCGTGTTATTTGTGAGGCTGATGTTAGTATAGTGAAAGTTTGCCTAAAGCATATCTTAGAACTGTGAGTGAAAACCGGAGTACCTGGAGTAAACCCATGAACACAAGTAGAACATCACAGAAAGTCCACACACAAAGAACCGTCTGAGATCAAACCCAAGACATTCTTGTTGTAAGGCAAAAGTGCCACCTACTGAGTCACTATGCTACCCTGTTTTCATAATTATAATTATAATAATTATTATTATTATTGTCATTATTATTATTAAAGTCAAAGTCAGAGTCAAATTTATTTATATAGTGCTTTTTACAACGGAGCATTGTCTCAAAGCAGCTTCACAATATTATATAATCTCAAAAGGCCAATCCCAAATTGAGCAAGCCTAGGGCGACAGTGGAAAGGAAAAACTCCACAAATAAAGAAGGAAGAAACCTTGGGAGAACCAAGACTCAAAAAGTGACCCTTTCTCTTTGGGTGGCCTAGATGTTGAAGTAAAATAGTTAAGTTTGTATTAATAGTAAAAGTAAGTAAGCTATACAATTTAAATCAATAATACATTTTAAAATTAGAAAAAAAATAATAATAATAACAATTAGCAATAAAATAAATAACAAAATAGATTTAAGATAATGAGTCCTCAGTAGTTACTTATTGGAGGAGCATTGTCTCCTGATAACTGAATGATGGAGGGAGTTACTGGTCTGGACTGGTTGTTGATGAAGACCAGCAGAGTGATGCTGGAACTGGTACCGGAACATCAGCTTGAAGAGAAAATACATATTATTATCAATTGTTATTATTATTATTATTATTATTATATTATTCTTTAAAAATATATATATTATTATTGGTGTTGGGGATAGTAGAAGTCAAAATAGTAGGTTCTTTTATTTTTCCGAGCAGTGAATTACTTCTGAAAATGATCCTGCACTGGGTCTGATAGATCTGCCTTTTAAACACTTTCTGACAGTTAGAATTCTTCTGCATTTTATTATTTAAAAAAAACCTCAAACCATATAATACATAGAGAAAAGGCTTACAAAATTTCCATTTGAGTTCACTGCAAACCTGGTAACCATGTCGTGTTTGTGTAGTCATGTTATGCGCACTGAATTAGCATATGCAAACTGCAGCATGATTTGTGAGCTAAGAAAATAAAAGTAAGGCAATTAATAAATCAGTGTCCATTACTGACACGCCAGGGGTAAAAAGAAATCGTGTGTCGTGTCTGGTCACGGTGGTCTGACGTTATGAAATAACCCATGAAGAAACATATCATTTGACAGCACTCATTTAAGTATAATATATAATTAATGCTGATCTAAAGCTAGTAAATATACTGCTCACAAAATTGGGGGAGACTGGGGGTTTTAATGTGCAGTGTGCTGGGAAACAGATGGAAACATATCCTGGATAGGATGCCTGTCCATTGCAGCAGCTTTGTAACACTTTGGACATTAAGAGGTTTATTGAGGACAATATACATGTATATTTGCTTTATTAGGTACACCTTTGTTGGTATATCCTGCTAGTTGGACCCCTTTTTTGGTTAGTACCAGGTTAGTTTGCGTAACATTGTACATGAAGGTAAAGCTGCATTACATGGATGCCTTGCACAGTAATAGTGAGCTTAAACTGTTGCCATTTGAACCTACTATATTTACATATGGAAATGTGATATTACGTATTCAGTCTGTTTTTGCCTTGATATCACGGGAAAAATTTTAAAAGCCACAATATGGAAGTGGTTGCTATGGTCTGAATGTCAAGTCCATCAATGCTGTTGATGTCTATTCTTTAAAATAGAGACAAACTACTAGTTTTGTGCCTGGTGCCTATATATCATGGGCAGGTGGTATTGGAGACATTTCTAGGCATTCAAGGAGCAGCCACACAAACCAGGATACCACATTATTTACTATAGTATTATGGACTGTGGTGGCCTAGTGCTTAAGGTACTGGACTATGGACCAGGAGGTCCAGGGTTCAAATCTCACTTCTGTCAAGCTACCACAGTTGGGTCCCTGGATAATTTTAAATAAAAATGACATAAATTTAAATAAAAAAAGAATTTGGCCCATTTCATCAACCATATACACCTTCACTTTCACTGCTTTAAAGTATGCAGTAATTAAAGCATGTAAAAGTATGAAATAACTTTGCTCACATGAAGAAATATATAAATCGTTTGACAGCACTGATTTGAATATACTGCTCACAAACATTAGGGGATAAATCAAAATGAAATCTCCCATAATTAAATATCCAGTAATTTGTGTGAGAATATCATGCGATGCCTCTAGAAATGTTCACTAGTGAGAGATGTAGTCTACAGAAAGATAACGGCTCCAAGCACACTGCTGAAAAGATCATTTTTGATTAGGAAAACAGAATTAAAAAGAAATCAAAGTGCCAGTAATTCCTGACACCAGGGCCGGGAAGCGGTATGATCACTAACCACCTCAAAAAGCCACTCCCTCACCAGAGGCAGGATACAGCAGGGTAGTGAGGGGGATATAGATGGTGCCTGACTCATTTTAATGTGAATAATTTTAAATGAATCTGAGTAAATATAAATTTGCTTACAGCACACACTATAAATCTGTGTATCATTTACATTTCAGAATTCATTTTTTGATGACTGGGCCCTTGTAAAGCTGCTTTGCAACAATGTATATTGTTAAAAGCACAACGTAAATCACATTAATTAAGTTAAATGAAAATGATATGCCCATATTTGGCGTTTTAGATGAAAATCAATTAGCAGTTTATTTATTTATATGTATTCGTATTTACTGCTTTTTAGACTATCTTGTGTTGATTTCACCATAACTTCACAATAATATTGAGATTAACAATAAGATCTACAAGAATTTTTTTTTCTTTACACCGTATTTCAAACTAGATTTAATTATTCCATTTTCAATAAACTAAACGCTAAGCTGTGGCAAAATATAGTGTTTCCGATCGAGCACTCTACGGTGATGCACAAGACGAAGGGGAAAAACGCGAAGATTTGGGTCGTGTCCCTAACGGCTGTCTTTTCCAAACATAGTGCACTACAAATGGAGTAATATGCAGTAGAAAGAATGGCGCTAAAACACTACAGTTTACGTAATGAGTAAGTAGGGGATTGGATTTGTTATGGAACCGGTCTAAACCGGAGCGAAAAGTGAAGGTGCTTTTACTGTTTTTATACGTTTTTCTTTTTAATGTTTCATTAAGCTTTTATTTCTTTTAGCTGAACGTTTTCTGTGCAATTTCAAAAAGAGTAAGTGACTTTGACTATGACGGACAGTCTGTACTGCTCACAAAAAAGAGGGGCTATTCCATATTTTAAAATGAAATGTCCTTTACTTTTCTAAGCAGTAAAGCGTATTTTGTATTTATTTATTCGTTAACAAAAAGTTTAGTTAGGTTTAAAGACGGGACGTTTTAGAAGGTTGTTACAGCGCTTGCATAAACTTTATTTTTTAATTTGAATATGCTTTAAAATGGACGCATTAATTTAAATGCGGAAATATATTTATGTTGCTATATTTAGGTTATGAATATGATACAAAATGACCAAAGCATATCAAATTGGAGTTCCTGTAATTCTGCTCAAATAAATTTTAATTGACACCATTAATCTAAATAAAAGGAATTCTGAAAATAAAAGGAATGGAATAATTGAAATATGTTTTATTAGGTTCATTATTCATTATTAATTAAGCTATTTCTTAGCACTTTGTTTTGCTGTACAGTCACAGAAATAAGGTACACAACACAACTACTAATCTAATAAACTAACTATACTAATAATAAGAAAAAACACTACATAATGTAGACAGTGTTAATAGTGCAACAATATTGAACAGTGCAGGACAAAATCATATACAGTCGATTCCGGTTAATGGGACCACATCGGGACATGATCGTTTTGGTCCTAATAACCGGCTGGTCCGATTA
>JAVSBV010076917.1:0-10094 GCA_033117975.1 Parotocinclus spilosoma | reverse complement strand
GCATATGTGTATGTTTTAGGTTAACCAAACAAAACATTAACATTCTTGGGTTCATAAACGTAAATGCAAGTACTTGTCTGATTGGGGTTTGAATATTAGGAAGGTCTGTTCTCTTTGAATCTTTCTCATGCTCTGTATTTGTGTGCCCAATTTTGGGGAAATAGTTTTAATGAAGATGTGCTGGCCAGAAAATTTATGTTCAATTTCTGCAGCAACAGACGGACTGCGAAAATACTGACTGTGTAAGAGTTGTTTTATTTTGTTTTTCTTTTTCCGCTCTCTGTGCATCACTGTTTTGTTGTAATGATCTGGCCACCAAATAAAAACTCCCAATGAGAATGCCTTTAGGTTAATTTTGAAATGAACTTTATTGATTTCACATCTAAAAGGAAGAAAGATGTGCAATACATGAAAGACAAAAGAAAGAATAATTTTTAAAAAGAAAAGAACCCGAATGTAGTCAATCGCCTAATGTGTTTAATGTCTTACATTTGTTTATGTGGTTTTGCGCAGCTACAGGACTCATGAAGCTAACAATAATAGAAGTCTGTGTCTATGTGAAAATATTTTATGTCAACAACCTTGACATAAGTTTAGGACATACTGTGAACATAATTTGACATCTCATTCCGTACAGCTGGTTGTGGTTGCATGGCATGTTTTTATATCATTTGTAATGGATTGCTGGGCATTTAAAATTGATAAAATACATTTTATTATAGTAAATAATGAATGTAATAATGGCTTGATATGTTGAGGGGAACTGTCTGTTTATACAAATCAAAAACAGACAATTTAATCTTTAAAATGTGTTTTTTAAAAATAATTTGTTGCTGGTTTTAACAAGACCATGTGTTTGCATCATTATTTTCGTAACTAAAAATCTTTATTTTACAAAGTTAACAGTAAACTGATAAAACCTGAAGCAATGTCTATTTTTTGCTCATTTATTGATTTTCCTTGCTCTGTATCTGATTTGAGTAGGAACTGAAAAGATGCTTTGACTGGTATATAAATGTGAGGTGACACAAAAGCTAAATATTCTCCTCGTCCTTTCAATAGGATTTAGGCAACAGGGATGACTATTTCACATGTATAATTCTGTTCTGCAAATCTTTGTTTTTTTTTATTTAATGACAATTTAAAAATGCTTATTCTAATAAATTATTGGGGTGGCAATAAGGTTTTAAGGTTTGAATATTTTTTTTTATTGAAAATGTATTTAAAGCCAGGATTATTATTTTATTTAGGTACTTAGATGATTCAGTCTTGTAAGACACTAGTCCACCACCATGGTGACCTGAGCCTCAGCAGTGTCATCCATCTGTCAGGCAACACAGAGACGTGATTTGCTGTGACCGAAGAAGCTACTTTTAAAGCATAAAATGCTGTGAGAACCACAAGGTACAAAATTTGGGTAAGACTTTTTTTTTAGAGGTATAAATAATAAAAATGTGTGTGTGTGTTTGTGTGTATATATTATTTTTATTTGTTTTGCTTTAAAGAAGCATTTCTATCAATTGTAACATGTTTATAAGGCTTTGATATATTTTGTATATTCTACTGCTCAAAGCTTGCAATGCTTCTGTACTTCAGATTTTCTAAAGTTCTGTGAAATCAGTTATTTACAGCATAATAAGCTTTACAGGACCTGGCCTAAAGTACTCCATACACGTATTTACTTCGAGCTGCCAAGGCAAGTATAACGGATTTGCAAGTAAGTGACTGTGTCAGTGGTGGTTTCACTTATATATTTTATATCACGACTCCAGCTTTGATTTTACAATGCAGGTTGTAAAGATCCAGCATTAGCAAATTCACTTTCCCATATTCAACTGGTATTAGTGATGTTTAGACCGACCAATACAAGTTAATACATACAAATAATACAAATGAACTTGCATAATGGGAAAGCGAGGTTAGGATCAATCGATGTAAGGGTTAAGTCCTTAAGGGAGAATATCTTTGGGTTTAGCTGTTTACAGGCCAAACCCAAAAAGTGCACAGAGCATAGAAAAAGCAATACTTTGGTGCATCCAACAAATCTGCCCAATCAAAGGAATGCATTTCTTTATCACTGAAGTCTTATCTGACAGGTCTTGTGCCATTATAATTGTGTTGTGCAAACAGTGTACAGCACCTAAATCATGCCCTAGTCACTCTTGCATTGAAAAACACTTCAAAGTTTGAAAATGAAACTTTGTTAGACCTGCTGATTGTAGATGCCCATTGGAGAGAACACTACTGATGCATAACAAGGATTGAGCGTAATAAAGAACTACAATTTGATTTAAGTGGAAATACAGTATATAAGTAAAATATAAGTATGTTACTTTCTGAACTGCATTGAGTAAAAAGTATTTCAAATTAAACTTAATCAAGAAGAACATTTAAAACAAAAATAATACATGGATGTAAGGAGTAAATGTAGTGTATTACTATACATTTTCTCATAAGGAAGACCGATATTTTAGGGATTACACATTAATGTATATATTGTAAATCCCAAAATAACGATTTATCCCAGAATAAGGATTATTTACACCTTTATTTTTGCTTTAGTCCACATTTAATGACATCTTCTTATTGGTGGGGAATTTAACAAACCTTCATGGACTCAAATGTATTTATAAAATTTGAGCACAAAGAAATAATAATTAAATGTTGCACTCTTTTGTTGCATTCTTTTTTAAACTCCAAGTCAGAAAGAGAATCAAAATTCTCCACACATTCACTATCGATCAGTGTAGTTCAGTACTTGTACCCTCTTCTTCTGCAGTCATGCCTTGTGTGCAGCATGTGGACATCCCAGGTAAAAGGCAGCATATGTACCTTCTCTGCATTAATGCTGCCATTACGGAAGTTTAAATGACCCTTGCCAAGCGCTTTGACACAGCCCCATACCATGACAGACTATGGCTTTTTAACTTGCAGCTGATACCACTTTGGTCATTTTCATCTTTGGGTGGTCAGGAGCATATGGCATTTTTTTTTCCAAACAAGACCTGGGGTACTGGTTAATCTGGCCACAATACACGTTTCACTGATGGTCCATCCTAGATGGCTCATGAAGTTAACACTACTTCTGGACATGGCTAACATGAGACTTTCTGCAGAGTTAAGTGGCTTTTGTGAATGTCAAAGTAATCCCTCGCCCATGCCATGTGGCTATATTAGCCATTGCCATTTTTTGATGCATTACTGTCTGAGAGATCGAAGATCACAGTCGTTCAGCTTAAGCTTGCATGCTTGGACTTTACACACTGAAATTGACCAGACAAAACATGAAATATCTCAGTCATCCTGTCTGCAATGAAATAAAAATAAACGTAAGAAACACATTCTTTTAAATATGCGTTCGCCATACATTTTCATACGTGTCCCAACTTTTTCTGACTGATTGTTGTACGTAAGACAGACTTCATCATGAACAAAATCATATTTCTTATTTTTTAGTATTTTCACATATATACATAACTCTATGCGAGTCCATTACAACCACAGACCGGAGTGCAGTTAAACTAATCTTTAACATTTAAAAAGCAATTAAACAGCCTCATAGATGGTGACTGCACATGAATAGGTTATAAAAATAATGAAATGTTATATTTTTCAGTACAAGTAAAATGACAGATTACAAATAAAGCTAATTTAGTTTTGCAATGCTTGATAAAAGAATCAGGAAACTAGTGTAGGAAACCGATGACTTGAGAAAAGGTTCCTTTAACAAACTAATTCTCCCACGCGTACAATATAACAAGCTCAATATCATACTCAAAAGCTGACAATGGCTTGATTCATTTGAAACAAGGAACAGGGAGGAACAATCTAATAAACTTTCAGATCAAGAAACTGCAGACTAGTAAAGCAATCAATAATATTTTAACAAACTCGGACAATATTGCCATGTCCAATAAAAATCAATAGAGCTTTTTCCGAGTTGTTTTAGTCATTATATAAAGCAGAATCACTTGGGTTTCCAGTCAGTTTTTAGATGTTTCAGTTTTTAGATCATTCCTACCCTGTCCAATAAAGCCAAACAGCAACTACATTCGAGGATGCCAAGTCTGCCAACTGATTAATTAACATGATAAAACACATCTATGCTCTTATGTAAATATGAGGAACTTTTAAACTCTCATTCTTTATTCATCACTTAGAAAGGCACTGTACTTTTACAGACAACCAGACAAGCTACGCACTTAATAAACACAGATGCTAACATTGTAAAATACAGCAAGTACTAAATACCGTAAACAAAGACATGTTAAAGTAAACTGCGTTCTATTGGTTAATATTGGATTTCTATTGACTTGTATCACAAATTACAATCATTATTCACCCATCTGCTGATTACCCACACGGCTCATCACCATCACAGTCATTTCAATGCTGTCCACTCTAACCTTTGCAAAGCTTATTTGTGTTGTTTGTCTCTTCAGGTTTTCCAAGTGTTTTCCCTGCACTCTACTTAATCTACTTAATGTATGACACACACTTAATTTCTGGATTCTGCCATTTCTTTGTGAGTTTTGGATTCTCTGTCTGGTTACACCATTGCCTTGGTTATTTAACTCGCTTCTACACTTGCCTCCTGTTTCTGCCAAATATGACAACTTGATGTACTCTGACACCGATGTAGTCTGATGTTTCGTAAGTGGGTTTAATTTGATATTACACAAAATGCCCATAATTGTGTAAATACTGTATTGCCTTTGATATGGCAGGTATTGATTATTTCTTAGTATTTTACAGTAATTTTACACACTTTTGTGCTTTATTTTATTGATTGGTTATTTACCATGCTGGCCATTTCTGTAGACTATTTAATCTATTTCAATAGCCTATGAACTGGCAACAATGCATCTTCACTTTCTTCAGATATGATGCTGTCATGTAACTCTTTGGAGTTGATTTGTATGTAATATGTAACAAAAATAGGAAATATGTAATAGGGTCAACCACAAACTTTCCTGTACAGTCTTATATTTAGCATTTGATTAACTTATTGTTATTCAGTGTCTGAAAAGCTTTTTTTCTGTCTTGTCATATTTCAGGATTTTTCTCCTCTGTTTAAGAGAACCAATAAGCCTCCTCAATTCTTCTTCCTACTTCTGACAGTTTTTTTTTTTCTCTTTTTCTCATCCTAGGACTTTTAGAGGTTAAGATGCTTTATGAATAACTTATATTTGGATCTACTCATAACTTTGAGGGAAACTAGGTTACTATGTGCAACTCTTGGCACTAAGAATCTTTATGAATAAGGCAGAGGTTTCTTTATTTTTTTTGATGACATATTGTTATATCTTTCAGATCTAAAACAAGCAATACTTACGCTGATTAATATGTATGATCAATTTGGAAGGTTTTTAGGCCAATCCGTGTAAATTGTCAATATTTCATCGATTCAGCAATCTTTCACTGTGTGAAATGGTGGGTGTTCGATTATTTAGGAATTACTGTTACTTGGTAAATAAAAATATCATGTAATTATGCCCAGACAAGATGTAGTTTGAATAGATGTATGCCTTTTCACCTCACATTATTTGGCAGAATAAATGTTATAAGAATAAATATCTTGTTCCCAAAATGTTCTGTTAATTTCACTAAATTTGTCTTGCATCTCCACAGACTTATGTCTCCACCATAAAGAACGTATAAAAAAATCATAGCACTAAAAGACTATTAAGACTTCACTTAACTCTTCACTTCACTGCTCTCCATCTTTTTTATGGTATGATAAGGCAGCTCAGTCCAGCTCAGCTCTCTGACCCTCCAGTCTAGATAGAGTCTCTGTCCAGATAGAGGGTAAAAACACAATCATAATTTACTTTAATCTCAAACCATATTTAGGAAACCAAGTGTTATGGCAATTTTCTGCTTCGGGGTAACAATGTTTGCACCAGGTAAATCAGATGTTGACAGACATTTGTGAACAAAATATCGTAATTTCTTTAATGGGGAAAAATGTGATTTTTGTTCAAATCAGCTCAAGCTCAATTGTTAAAATATTTTCAAATACAAATAATAATACTGTAATAATTAATAATAATGATCTCTAGGATTCATCCTTATGAATCACTTGCTTGAAGTATCATCATCAACAGTATCATCTTGACCTTTTTTCAGATCCTCCGAGTTCTTTGCCATGAGGTGCCATTGAACTTCCAGTGGCCAGTATGAAATAGTGTGAGATGGATAATGCCAAATTTAACACACCTGCTCCCCATTCACACATGAGACCTTGTAACACTAATAAATTAAAAAATTCAAGAAGGGGAAAATGGGTAATTCTGCACAATTTGTCCATTTTCACTTAGGGGTGTACTTAATTTTATTGCCAGCAGTTTAGACAATGGATATGTTATTTTGAGGGCACAGCAAACTTGCGTTGTTATACAAGCTGTAGACTGACTACTTTACAATGTGTCACAGTGTGCATTGTGTCTTATATCTTATTTTGTCCCATAAAAATATCTAATACAATAGTTGCAAAAATGTGTATACTCACGTTTGTGAGATCCTGTAAGTAATAGTTCATAGATGGGAGGCACGATGTTTTGACGAAATCAAAATCAGTATGGAATGGCTGAAAATGGGAATGAACACAGGCAAGGTCTTTAAGGAGATTTGTCCCACCACAGCACAATCAAAGGAACAGAGGGGCAAAATGGTCCAAACTATGATAACCACAAGTCAAACCTCAACATGAAGCAAAAATCAGTAGCCAGGATATCATGTTAAAAAGCAAAGCATAACGAAACATAATTGTATAAATTTGTCATAAAATAAAAAAAAAAATTGTGTAAATGTTTTGAGTAATTGGGTGAGTGTGGTTCATTGTGTTTGGAATGCAGGCTGTTCAGATCAAGGGCTGTGTGAAAGTTGATCATGATAAGAGTGTGCAAGTGATGGGATAAGGACTGTGACACAATCAAGATATGCTATACTGAAAAGAACAAATGTTGCTAGTGTAACACTGGTGGGTTTCTAAGTTGTGTAAGTCATTTGTAGTAACAAAATGTACAGTGTGTGAGGTGTGATTGTTTGTACAGTTCCATTTCACTGTGGACTAAAATTGTGATTGGATCACTTTTTTTTTTTAGATTCAATAGCATACATACTTCAAGGGCACTGTTGAAGTATTCACTGGGCTGTAATCCATTTTGTTGATGTACAGTACAAATATGTCCTACGAGAAAAAGAAACATCACATCCAATGAAAGCAGAAATGTCAATTATTAATAAATGACTGTAGGTTTTAGAAACCTACAGAGGCTGACCAGGCTCTGGGATTTGTGGAGTTTAGGCAAAGATGGGTTTGTTATAGATCACAAGATTCAAGTCACACACTTATAAAATGGCGTGATCTATTTTATGTGGCAAAAACCTCCTTAGAGGAGACTAAACTTTGGATGTTTTCCCTCGCCCTCAAAATCACAAGTTCTTGGTCTAACTGAATATTTGTAGTATTCATTTTACATTAAATTAAATTATTATTAAATGAAACTTTAAATGTATAAGTGTAACAAAGATGTATGTGTTTACACTGTTAGATTAATACATTAATTGAGGTGAACTGTACAATTGTAAGGAGGCTCTAGTTACCCTGTTGTGCTGCCCTTTACCTCGATATAAGATGGGATATATCTGGGCATGGGAGGCATACAGGTGCATGCAGATTTTATCTAGACCTGTGAATCCTACGATACACTCAGGTTGCATCCCAGCTGGTCCAATAAACGCAATATTGGCAAATACATCTGGCAAACAAGCCAGTCATGGAAGTGTTGCAGTTTGGTGGAGACATTCTTGGGAAACCCATGCTGTGTGGGGCGAGCATTTTCCTATTAAAAAATGTCTGTTGGAAGCCCTGCCACAGTTTGTCCTCCACATTTTCCTGTTCGTCATCACAACAGCAATTGGAGTAGTGTAGTAGTCCACAGACAAGGACAGAAGTGCTCACCATGAGACCTCCATACTCTAGCCTGACCTTTGTGGGATCCCAAATCACTATGGATGTTACGGTTCCAGCACAAAGCAGTTTAGGTTTCTTGCTCACAACAACACTGCAAGCAAATGCAACAATCCAACATTACTGGATTCTTTATTTTTTTTGTCAATTAGTGTATTTTAGCAAGCACAAATATCAAGTGCTTAGTATGGTGTAATTCTATCTGATTACCTTTAAAAATCTAAAGGCATGCTACAAGCAAAGCTTACTATCTTTGTTGTTTATGGACTAAGTATCTGTGCTACAGCTAATCACACTTTATAACAAATTAAACTCATCCTATTTAAAGTGAAAATGTATGTATATTGCTTCTACCCAAGAAGCTTAAGAAAGATGTTTGCTTACCTTGCATGAGCTGCTGCTTCTCTGTGTGTCCCTGAGAGCCTGTTCACTAGGCAATTCGGTAAGTCAATTTATTGCAGCAATTCAACCAGCCAGCTCTTTTTCTCCATGCTGAAAGTGTTTCTTTTAGCCAGTGCAAGTACTTCACCTTTTCTTAGGGTGTGCATTCAGTTTTCTATGGTGCGTATAATGGGTCACAGTCTGCCCACCTCATGACAGTGTCCTTTAACTCGATGCCAAAAAACAGCATAGGCCAACATGAAGTTCCAATTTGTCATGCTGGCTTATGCTGGTCTGAGGCTTGTTTGTGTGAGTCCCATGCTCACCTCATGCTTTGTAAAGCTGGTATGATGCTGGTTAATGCTAGTAATATGTTGGTCTGATGCTTTTTGATGCTTTCCTAATACTGATTTCTTGCTGGTTTATGAATACCGGTGGGGCAGCACGGTGGTTCAGTGGGTAGCACCACTGATTCACAGAATTCACTCATTGTTTCATTGTAGCCATTTGCTAAAATAAAAAAGTTAATTTTATTTCCCATTAATGTGCACTCAGCATCCCATCTCAACACAAAAATCAGGCGTAGATATTTTTGTGAATAAATAAAAAAGAAAAACTTAATATTACATGGTCATAAGTTTTCAGACCTTTGCTGTGACATTCATATTTAACTCACAAGCTGTCTTTTTCTTCTTATCCTTCTTGAGATAGTTCTACTCCTTTGAGTCCAGCTGTGTTTAATTGGACTTGATTAGGAAAGGCACACACCTGCCTATATAAGACCTCACATCTCACACTGCATGTCAATGCAAATGAGAATCATGAGCTCAAAGGAACTGCCCAGGGAGCTCAAAGACAGAATTGAGGCAAGGTACAGATCTGGCCAAGGTTACAAATTGTTTTGGCAGCACTCAAGGTTCCGAATATCACAGTGGCCTCCATAATCCTTAAATGGAAGAAGTTTGGAACGACCAGAACTTTTCCCAGACCCAAACTAAGCAATCGTGGGAGAAGAGCCTTGGTAAGAGAGGTAAAGATCCTGAAGATCACTGTGGCTGAGCTCCAGAGATGCAGCAGGGAGATGGGAGAAAGATTCACAAAGTCAACTATTACTGCGGCCCTCCACCAGTCGGGGCTTTATGGCAGAGTGGCCTGACCGAACTTGAAAGCCAGCATAGAATTTGCCAAAAACACATGAAAGAACTTTATTAGGTCATCTTAACCATGCCTACAAACCTAAATGCATTGTTTTGCATTTATGTACAGTAATTGGCTGATAGATATTTATAGTAACAACCAGTCGGATAGCTAATAAAGTTGCCTGCAGGTGTATTCAGTTTATGGGAAACTTTCTCTGTCCAGGACTTCTTTCACCTGCACAAACTTTGGCCAACTTATTAGCATTTTTCTCAGCCATATTTTCTCTTGGATTCAAATCTGGTTCATTGAATGAAAAACTATTTTTACCTTACATGAATCCTCTCTACCATCTTCATGGCCCATCTTTCATATTTCATTGTTTTTTTAAATCCTCTTACATAATGATCAAGCCAACCATTCTCTACAAACTTTATGGCAGTCAATAGTAGCTAACCTTACTTATTTGAAAAATCTATCAGCCATGTCTTAATGTGTTAAGTGTTAAGCATAAGAATATTGTACTCTTTTTTTTTTTTTTTTTTTTTTTTTTTTTTTTTTTTTTTTTTTTTTTTTTTTTTTTTTTTTTTTTTTTTTTTTT
>JAVSBV010076906.1:0-10095 GCA_033117975.1 Parotocinclus spilosoma | reverse complement strand
CTCCACTATCCTGCCGAAATACTTCATGGATCACATCGATGAAGGACAGAAATGTGTGGAGATCGATGATCCATTAAGTGACCGAGAGTCAGCTGCGACTGTACGGGTTAATACGGGTTGTATGGGTTAATCCTATCCCCCAACTGTGAGGAGAACAGTGTGTTGTTGATTTACTCATGATACCTTGATGTCCTTTTCTCCAGGACCTTTGGGTACAGTGACCTTTCCTCTTTAAACGCAGCATACATTAATCAGCCAAAACATTCAATTAAACATGGGCAGAGACCAAATAACAAACAACATTGATATTCCTATTACAATAGAATGATGAGCTCTGGGATATGTTAGACAGTAAATAAACAGGCGCTTCTCGTAGTTGACATGTTGAATGTGCGAGACATTTTCAGAAGAAAGGGGCAAAGGGACAAATCATTATGGCCATATGACTAGATCAGAGCAGCTTCTATACAACAAGGCTTGTGGGTTACGCCTAGTCATCAGTAGTGAGCACCGACGAGTCACAAACCGGCAGCAGCATGATTGGAGCCCACAAACAAATTCTATCTGTCTGACCTAAAGTGGTTTCAATCACAGAATTGTTTAATGCTGATGAACAGGAAAGTGTCAAAACAAACAGCGCAGCTGCCTAATGAGTCCCGTCTTCTTTTCCATCACTGAGGATGGTCCGGTACGTGTGCACTGTTTATATATGGAAGTCCCTCTACCAAGATGAAAGTTGGTTGAGGGATTGTGATGGCGCTGGGTAATGTTCTGCTTTGAAACCCTGTCATTCACATGGATTTGATGAGTAACACAACCTAAACATTGTTACAGACCAATTGGTTTTAATGTATGCATTAATTATGTTTATTGCCCAAAAGAGGATGGGTTTCCCTTCTGAGTCCGGTTCCTCTCAAGGTTTCTTTCTTAAATCTCAAGGAGTTTTTCCTTGCCTCTGTCGCCATTGGCTTGCTCATTAGGGACAAATGGGGACAAATATAATTCAATTGTTACACTTCTTTATATATCAATGTAAAGCTGCTTTGTGACAATGTCTATTGTAAAAAGCGCTAAACAAATAAAATTGAGTTGAATTGAATTGCTGAAAAAACGATGTTTTTAGAGAGCAGTTCAGGGATTTATTCAGTTAACTCTGTTCAGTGTTTCCTAATAATCGACACAAGAACAGTCTTCCAGAGATAAGGATTTCTGCTGGTCTTTGCACTTGTTAGAGTTTTATTTATTGAAATATCTTCTGAGGGCAGCATTGCACCCAGTTGCTTCCTTGAGGTGACCAATCAGAACAGGAGTAGAGGAGGTGTGGTTATTATAACTTTGTCACTTTGAATAGATAGTCTTGTATCGGCCCTTGTATGGCTGTGAGCAATCAGATACAAATTGTACGAGTATTTTAGTCTGACATCCTTAGTGTGGACCAATATATAACAAAGAATGTAAAATGTAAAGGTAATACTGTACGAATTCTCAGAACCATTTTTGGCAACTGCATGTCCCCTTATGGAAAACTCTTTACAGTTTACAGTGGAAGTAGCTGTAATATGTAGCTGTAAGCCTGATCTATGAAACAGGAGCTTTTACCAGCGTAACATTTAACTGATTTTAAACGAGGTTTACTTATTATCAATATTTTGACTGAAGTCTGTAATTCACTCGCTTCAGTACTGGCTTGTGTTTAGTGAATACTCTGTGAGAATGCAGTTTAGCAAAGAAGTTGCACTTCAGTAGATTGAGTAGCAAAGCAACATTAATCATTAGCTTAACTGTTATTTATTGGTTAAAATGTAGCCTTTAAGTAAAAATCTACACTAGTTACTGTTCACTAGAAGAGTCATTTCACCTGTGGCTGGGAAAGCATGTCTAAACTCCAGGAGCACATCTTGCCATCTGTAGATACAGTGATCAGGTTGTTGGCGTTTTGGGTTCCCACCATGTTTACACAGTACACAGGGTGCTGCAAAGAACAAGACAATCATAAAATAAAAATCACATCAGCAGAAACAGCAAAAATACAGTCTAGTCTGGTGAAGTGACTGTACTCACTAATATAGAACATTTGATAAGTATAATTGGCTTGTATAGAACTCAAAACAGGGTGTTGCTAAATCAAATTTTTTTGGTGTGTTTCGGGGGGGGGGGTGGGGTCTGGTGGTTAGAATTTAAAAATGAAATTAAGGGTCTAGTGTTTTTAATCAATGGGATTAAGATGTAGTGTCAGTGGGCATTTAAATAACCGGGATCTAGCAAAGCCTGATCTTTACACCAATCCAGATCAGTTGGATTCCACCTATCCACAGTCAGACAGATTAGCCTCCCCAGGAGTGGTCAGCCAACAAAGATCACTCCTAGAGCAAGGGAGCAAGGGATGCAAAAGGAACCTAGTTTAACTAAAGCAAATAAAGGCTTCTATCACATTTGCTAATATCAGTGTTCACAGGTCCACTATCAAGAAAACATTGAACGGCCATCATCGATGGAACTATGAATTATAAATAATAATAATAATCTTAATTATATATAATATATATATATATATATTTTAATATCAAATTCTAAAAGGGAATGTGAGGAAGTCTGTCCATGAACTGAATATCAAGAGAACGTGTCATACAGCAGGACAATGACCTGAAGCACACAAGTCGTTCTTCCAAAGAATAGTGATCTTAAGGCTGATCTTAACCTGATAGAAATGTTGTGGAAGAACCCGAAGTGATTAGTTAAAGTGAGGAAAGCCTCCAGCATCCCAGAGTTGAAAATGTTCTTATGGAGGAATGGACTAATAGTCTTCCAAGCCAATGTTCAGAACTGATCAACATTTACTGGAAATGTTCAGTTGCAGTTATTTCTAAACAAAGGGGCCACATCAGACACCGAGAGCAAAGGTTTGCATACTTTTGACACGTACAGATATGTACAATTTGATCATTTTCATAAATAAATAAATGACTATGTATAATATTTATGCCTTATTTGTTTCGTTAGCTTCTCTTTATCTACTTTTAAAACTTGTGTGAAGATCTGACAGTTCACAACCTTAAAAGCACCTCTGTACATCAGTAAAACAGAGCTTGATATGAATTATGATATGCTTGCTATACTCTAGACTCTATAAATAACGACAAAGGGACATTCTATGGGTATTTTTAGACATAAGAGAGAACCATACCCTTAGCCTCTACTCTAAAAGTTAAGCCCATAAGCATAAACGTCTGACTGAAGCTATATTCAGGTGTCAGTTCATCCTACTAGGCATGCAGCATGTCATGAACATCTTTTTTTATAATGTAGCCAGATGTTCTGCAGACATTAATTCACCATTGTGAGTAAAGGTTTGTTCTTACTGTATGGGCAGCAGAGGAGAGAGGAGTCCTTTGTACCGGAGTCCTTCTGTGGCTTCGATTATCCCACAGTGCTATCTGGCCGGAGTATGTGCCCCCAACCACCAAATTCGGATGAAACTGTGCAAAGCACACTGACATCACAGAGGACTGGAGGGAAAGAGATGAGACACAGATGTTTCAACGCAGATTTTGCGAGAACTGGTGTTTCTGTTCAGAATGCCTATGAGTACAGCATTTTTTTAACATGAGTAACAGCGGTGTTTGGTAAACAAATATATTTGGAAACAGAACAGACAATGAATTGAATGTGAGGATATTAAGATAAAAAAACAACAACAAAAAAGAATGACATTAGCTTGCCTCAAAGACATGGCCAGTAGTGTGTAGTCGTTTTTTGTTGGATTGTTAAGAGAGACATGTATAGTAAAGACAAACATGGACAGCAACCTAAAAATTAGGGGATATTTCACTGAGAATTTTTTGTGAGCAGTATATATAGTAACCACCATGGGCGTGGTAGTGGAGGGAAAAGTGGACCTGACTACCCAGGGCCCGAGTAGGGAGAGGGGCCCATGAAAATCCTTTTTTTTTCCCTCATGTTCCTCATGTACGGGCATGGATAGGGACCCACTGACATTGAGGGTGTCCAAGGTCCAGAATTTGCTGCTACGCCCCTGACTTTGCTTATAACGTTGTTTTTGTCAGCGACAATAAAATCGAATCTAAATGCACTCAGATCGTGACCACTGTGCTGGTGAAAATGGTAGCACTGACCTGATCTCTAACTGCTCTATGATAATGATACTTGTGATCTATGATTCAAACGGTAGACGTTCAGAGGATGAGTAATGCTACTTGGTCTGGTTGCTGCTGTTGGTGTTCTTTTAGTGGATTGAATATGATATGCAGTCTGGAAAATCGGATTTGAAACATGGCTCAAATACGAATCTGCCAGCCTTTGTTTAGAACAATGTGAAAGTCAAGATTTTGCTTTGTATGAATTCTATACTTGCTTTCTAAAAGTAAATGTAAAACAGCAGAGATGTCATCGAGTATGATGGAGACCACAGTTTGGAAGGCTGCATTGCTTGAACCACATCAGTGTGTTTTGTTTGACACTTGACTTGTCAAATGCATAGAATGATGGTTGCTACAGGAAGTCCCTGGCTACTGGCGGCTCATGGTCTTCGCCGTGGCTGTTTGGAGCCAGAGACTCGCTTCCTTTTCAGTACTTCCTATACTCATTACCTCAAACAAAGTAAATAGTTCCAGGCTGGCTGGATCTTGACTGAGGCACAGGATGAGTAGGAAGCCTCACTTTGTCTTTCCTGTCCTCTTTCATTAAGGTCTGCTTCCTGCTACATGAGTGAGACCCCTTTTATTTTACCCGCTTAACAATGGTGTATTTAGTTTGTGGGGGCAAACATGCAACAAAACCTATGGTATCCTGTGGGCGTCTGCCCCACGTCTCTGGTCAAGGTGGTGATGGATGTGCCATTGTGAGTTCATGGTCCATTTCCGCTTGGGCTACTTACTCGGATTTCAACCCGTGAGACACAACAGAAACCATACACTTATAAAGGGGGCTGTGTGTTTGACTGTGAGTGAAGGATATGACTTGGCCAGCGGTCACACAAAAGGAGAGTTGGTGTAACTGAGAGTGTTCCTCACCTGCCTTTGCCTTTTTTTTGCTACCAACTTGGGGTGGTGGGCTTTTCCAGAAAATAATCTGTTTGAATGAGTAGATGTCAGCAGCAAATATTTCTCTTGCCAATCAATTTGTTGCCTCATAGTTCATTAATTATGAATGACAGAAAAACTATTTATACATTTGTTTCTATGAAGTAGGAGATAAATGGCAGAGGATGTGATTGTGAGAGGAATCAATACACTGAATGTACTGGTAGAATCAACAGCACAGGGCTGAGTCAGGGCTGTGTGAGAGCATCAGGTAAGGTCTCGGGGAATAGTTTATACTAATTAACAACAGATTAGTTAATAAAGCCATAACCCACGTGACTTATGGCTTTATTATGGTGACTTTGTCACATTTGAGTGTTATTAGCCATGGTGTGTAGTGGAAAACCTTTAGATCAATGTTTAACACATTTATTATTCACTATATTTATATTGAAATATTTGTCCGCAGCGTGATGTAACCAGAATTCCCCAGCAAACGTTGAGCCAGCATTTCTTTACACTAACCACTTTAAGCCACTTAGTCGAAGTTGACCCCCAAATTTCATATTTTTCATGTGTAGCAAGTTATGGCAGTTTGATCTATTTACAAATCTAAGACATTTCTTTTCAGATACTACGTTTTATGTCGGACTGAGCCACAATATTTAGAGTTTATGATGGGAGTCTGATCAACACATACACGCATTCAGCAGAAACCATACTCTGGATTTAGAATTTCAAATTTTTCCAGACATCTGATCCCGGGCACAATACTCTCCGAAACGCTGGATGAGGAAGTCGGCAGTGCGCGGCATTGGGACTCACGTGGAAGGAAGTGTATTGAGGAGAAGTCGTGGATACAACAGCAGTTATTAAGTTTTTTAATTGCACTACAATATTTACAGCAGATACATAATACTTTATTCTAAAATAACCCTAAGTTAATTAATTTGCTCAACTGTAGTCGATGCATTTTTAATTAATACTACGCCCTACTCTCCAGCACTAAGCAGTATGCGATGGCGGGAGTGATGCGCACTGGGAAATGTAGGGAGGAAAAGCGTGGACTTGGTCGTGTTTTAAAAGTGGTTAATATAGCGCTATGATATTTTCACTATATATTAAACTTCATTTGCAACACTAAGATGGTAGGGTCAGAATTTTAAACTATGTGAAAGCATGGATCCATCCTGAATCGTCTCAATGGTTCAGGCTGCTGCTGAAGGTGTAAAGATGTGGGGGATGGTGTTGGCACACTTTGGGACCGTCAATGTGGGGGCACTCTCATCCGGTTTAACATGCTTCTGTTCACCCCCATGAATCACCATAACGGAGTTTGCGTCTCAACTTTCTATGACTTTTCATTTGCTTTTCTGATGATCTTGTTTAATGAAATCACTTCGAAATGCTTCTTTTTTTAATCGCTTCATATTCATTTTAAAATATCCCATCATTTTTGTGAGCAGTGTACTAACTGAGCATTTTTAAATACCAAATTCTACATGAGTATTGTTGCTGACCGTGCCCATCAGTTCATGAGCACAGTGCACCATATTCTGCACGCCACAAAGCTCATTATCAGCTGGCGTGAATAACTAACAAGTTTGGGACTGTGATGGCCTGGAGGTTAAAATACTGGATTATGGACCAGAAGGTCCAGGGTTCAAATCCCACCTCTGCCACAGTGGGTTGGCCCTTAACCCACAATTACTTGTATTGTAAGACTAATAATTGCAAGTCGCTCTGGATAAGGGCGTCTGATAAATGACAAATGTAAACAGGGTGTACCTATTAAAATGGCACCTGGGTGTATATGTTTGGGTTTTTCCTTCCTCTGCCTTTGTATTGGCCGTATTCAAATCCCACATGACAAGCTTCTATTAGGGTCTCATCTGTACCAGGATACTACCTACCACTGCACGCGTGTAAGTAAGTAAAATATTTGTGCACCTAGCTTAATGGCTCGAGTTGAACTTTGCTGCTCAGTTTATCAGCACAAACCATCAGGAATCACTCAGCTGCTGATTGCCATGCCCCAGGCTTTTATCCAGGGTGGTACCTTTTAAGAAAAATGCACTTGTCCTTTCACCGTTTTGCCTGGACTCGTTCCTGCTTCAGGTCAACCCACCCAACCCAATGCTCAACTGACTAATGAGTGACTCTGCTTCGGCCAAATAACAGGCCACAACGATGAGCTGACCGTGGGGAGCTGAGACATTTTGGGCTGTAGGAAAGGCTTCCCTCGGAGTCTCTCGAGGACTGCTTTGTTATGCGCTAGTGACTGGTGTTTGCATGTATATTTCAAAGCACATTGTCTTTCAGAAAACTCAAACAATAACCCTTCAAGACAAAAACACGCTTCTTAAAGATTTAGGAGAGGAGAACGGGACAATGACCAGGAATTTGCTGGGTTTTTTCTGCATGCATTTTCTACTCGTCCCAACAGCATGCTGTTTTAGGAATTTAAATCTGTCTGGTAGGAGTTCACCAATAAGGCACGAGTATCTGCATCTTCAAACTCTCACACAATAGCAGTGCAATAACAGGCTAATGCATTCACCGGGCAGGATTTAATACCTTCTGCTGTAACGTTGAATCTTTATTGTTTCATGCAGAGTGCCTGCTCACGGATCAGCAGCAAGGATTATTATTTTTTTGTCCTAACAATTTTTCTTTGGGATTCTGTAGTGAAATGTGGTGTTTTTAAGGCTATTTTTAGTTCACGTTTTCATCACTGCATCCTTTCCCATGTGGCTCTGTGAATTTCTGTTTCAGTTTTTTTTTTTTGCTGGGTTCTTGCCAGTTCCTTTTGTGCTCAGCCAACATGCTTCCAGAGCCTGTTGCATCATCCTCTCCACTGGAGAGCTATTCTAGTTCCAGCAGCCCACTGATGATGCAAGTTCTTTCTCTGCCAACAACCCGACAAGCGTCATGGTGTTAACGTCACCTTGACGCTGGTGGGAAGTTCTGACCTTCCATGCGCTGAGAGGACACAATTTGGTCAGATTGATTTTTTTTTTCTTTGGTTTAGTGCTGGTATTGGTTTCTGATGCAGCCTCTGGATTTTAGCTTGGTAATCTTGAAACTTTGTGTGTATGCTTTGTACATAAAGTATATGTATATATACATATATACATATATATACATATATATATATATATATATATATACACTAATGCATGTGTGTGTGCGCTTGTGAGTCTGTGTAAAATATGTCTATTTTGTTTTTTATTTTTATACATGTATGCTACGGTTTCTTCAACAGTTCTGTTGTCCAATTTTGGTGGGCTGGTGGAAACTGTTGCTTGTTTCTAGCTGAAAAGTGCACCTCCTAGTGTGGTCTTTTGCTGCAGTAGCCCATCTGCTCCAAGGTTTGACGTGTTCTGTGTTCACAGATTATTTGAGTTACTGTTGCATTTCTATTAGCTCAAACCAGTCTAACCATTTTCCCCTGACCTCTATCATCAACACGGAATTTTCATCTGTGACTGCGGCATACTGGATATTTTTTTAAGGACCATTCACTGTAAACCCCAAATATGGCTTCATGTGAAAATTCAAGTTAATCAGCAGTGTCTAAAATACTCACACCAGCAAGTGTACCACCAACCAACATGCCATGCTCAAAGTCGCCTAAATCACCTTTCTTCCCCCTTTCTGATTCAAGCTAACCATGTCTACATGCCTTAATGCTTTATTGAGTTGCTTTGAGGTGATTGGTGGATTAGATATTGGCATTAACATGCAGATGAACAAAGGCGGTATATGCATATGAACATGCATATGAAATTCAGGTCAGATATATTTGTATAGCAAAATGAAGCAATACCTCAATATAGCATTGTCTTCTAATATCCAAGGCCAATCCCAAATTGAACAAGCCCAGGGCGACAGTGGAAAAGGAAAAACTTCCTAAATGTTGGAAGGAATCAACCAAGACTCAAAAGGAACCCATATTTTTTGGGTGGTTTAAATGATGATAGAAAGAATTAAACACATTTATCTAGTCAAATGAGTTTGTAGTAATAGTTCAAAATCTCTTGGTTGCTGAACCATTCGAATTCCTTTTATTGGAACCAAGGGGGCTCAAGTCAAGTCAAATGTGAAAATACCAGCCAAAATACCAGCTAGTGTGTTGAAACCCGGTAAAGACTTAAACGTTGGCCTCTGTCGTTGCCAACAATTATTGTTATTTTCCTCCATAAGGGCAGACTATTTTTTATTGCTTGTTTCCCGGATCCGCCGATGATCATATTTAAAGAATTAAAAAAAATGTTTTTGTATTTCTCGGATCCGCCGCAGCACCAATGGTTGAAATTGAAATTATTATTTTTTTTTTAGCTTTTTCTGCCCTCAGGTGGAGAGACAACGGTTTTCTTCTGTTCATTTAGGTTTTTTTTTTTCAGATTCACTTTAATTTAATTGTAGGTTAAATCAATTTTATTAAAAAAAATTTGCTCCTTCCTTATATTGATTCCACATAGTCCTCAAGTGCTGAAAAATAAAGATTTATGAATTTCTTTTTTTTTTCCTTCCTCCTCAGTAGAATCTTAAGTAAGGACATCCGAGGAACAAACAATTAAAACAGTCTGGCCTAATTGATAAAAACATTATTTTAAAATCTCTCAATGTGATTTCCTGGATTTTTCTTCTCATTTTGTCTCTCATAGTTGGTTTGCCTATGATGTAACTTGCACAATCAGTGGCTTACTAAATACTTTTTGACCATAAAAGAGTCATCATATGTATATGTATACATGCTGAACCTCTTATGGGTGAGATAAATAGAAGTGTCAAAGCTATTTCTATATCCCAGTAGTTTTAACTGGACCATCAGATTTCTTATGAAGGTAGTTTTGGCCATGGCATTGGGGAGGAAAGCTGACTGGGGGTGGGTTGGAAGGAGGAGTTCCAGCACTGCCACAGGCACCACTATCCAGCCGCATGATGGCTGCGGTTAGCCTAGTGATTAAGTTACTGGACTCTGGACCTGATGGTTCAGGGTTCAAATCCCACCTCTGCCAAGCTGCCACAGTTGGGTCCTTAAGCAAAGCCC
>JAVSBV010076885.1:0-10095 GCA_033117975.1 Parotocinclus spilosoma | reverse complement strand
TGTGTGTGTGTGTGTGTGTGTGTGTGTGTGTGTGTGTGTGTGTGTGTGTGTGTGTGTGTGTGCGTGTGTGTGTGTGTTTCGGTGCATGGCATCATGCTATCAGTTCCCTGTTTTTAGTGTGATCTTCTGCTGCTGTAGCCCATGTGCTTCAAGGTTGAAACGAAGTCTCTATTAGGCTCTTGTACTCGAACGAGTTCCTGATCTAAAGTCTGATTTCAGTTCATTACAGCCGTATAAATAAAAGTTTTAAATAAAACACAATTGAATAAATATTTTAAAATAAATATCTAAAGGATGATTTGATCTGATTTAATAAAGATATAATTTATTTATAGCACTTTTATCTGATTTCTGATTAATTCTGATTAATTCTATGTCTTTTGGGTAAGTAATTAGACCGTTAGATTAGAATTAATTGTTGATTTTAATAAAGTCATTTGGGATTATTTTGTTGTTGTTTGTGCTTTAGGTGGATCGAAATCTTATCAGCAGTGGGTTGGAAATCTGAAGGTCAGGTCGAGTCAACTTTTAAGAGTTTTATTTTTATTTTTTATTTATTATATTTACAGCTGTCGTAGTTAAATCTGTTTTAATTGTTTATCAATAACCGGAACGGGGAAATAATTTACAGAAAGGAGGAGGGTCTCTTATTTTGACGGTGAAGTCCAAAGCTCAGATGTACAAAAATGTGAGTCATGTTTATATTTAAATCATTTTTATTTTTATTTTAGTTTGAAAGTAATTAAACTTTAAATTTAATTTCCTTTTCTCTGTATATTTAATGTATTTAACACCTGTCACTCTCAGTGAAGGAGGCGTGGCCTCTGTACCTGTTACTTCCAGTAAAGGAGGCGTGGCCTCTGTACCTGTCACTCTCAGTAAAGGAGGCGTGGCCTCTGTACCTGTCACTTTCAGTAAAGGAGGCGTGGCCTCTGTACCTGTCACTCTCAGTAAAGGAGACGTGGCCTCTGTACCTGTCACTCTCAGTGAAGGAGGCGTGGCCTCTGTACCTGTCACTTCCAGTAAAGGAGGCGTGGCCTCTGTACCTGTCACTTCCAGTAAAGGAGGCGTGGCCTCTGTACCTGTCACTCTCAGTAAAGGAGGCGTGGCCTCGGTATCTGTCAGTCTTATTAAAGGAGGCGTGGCCTCTGTACCTGTCAGTCTTATTAAAGGAGGCGTGGCCTCTGTACCGGTCAGTCTTATTAAAGAAGGCGTGGCCTCTGTACCTATCAGTCTTATTAAAGGAGGTGTGGCCTCTGTACCTGTCACTCTTATTAATGGAGGCGTGGCCTCTGTACCTGTCAGTCTTATTAATGGAGGCGTGGCCTCTGTACCTGTCAGTCTTATTAATGGAGGCGTGGCCTCTGTCCCTGTCAGTAATTTTATCGCTATTTGTTTCAGGCCAAATGCCATAGCATGTTTGGACGTAAGAATCTTAAGGTAAGTTAGCGTGTGTGTATATGTGTGTGTGTTTGTGTGTGCGAGTATGCGGTATTGAGGTGTGTGTGTGTGTATCAGGAGAAGGACCCTCCCCTTCTTCAGCGTGGCGGGTCGGTGTGCGGCACACACTCGTATCGCTTCAACAAGTCAGATTGCCTTCAGAGCCGCCTACCAATCACGCAGCACTTCGGAAAGGTGAGCCACGCCCACCGAGGGGACCCGGAATCGATAAAATGCAATCGATACCCAAAGCTGTTCCTAATAAAGGGCTCCTTTCCCGTTTGTTCTCGTTTATTTACCAGTCCCGACCCCGCAGACCCGCACGCCAGTCGTCCCTCCAGCAGGGGGAGGAAGCACCACAGCAGAACAGCAGCGGCTCGGGGGAAGAGTGGTGCGAGAGTTTTGCTCGTTTGCTATTGAGCGAATCAAAGCGATTCTACCCGCTTTCTTAATATTTGAGAGCGGCATCCGTGGAAACGGGCGCCTCCGCTTGTCGGTCTTGAGTTTGCGCGCGTTTGAAAGTGTCTGCGTTTGCAGTCGTGAAGACCTGGCCGGCGACGAGCTGACGGAGGAAGAGGAGCTCTCGATGATGGCCGATCTGGAGGAGATGGACCTGCTGGGGGAAATATTTGACACCCTGAACACCCAGAGCGCCAGTGAACCGGGCCTGCTCTACAGCACCCGCAGCCTTGACCTGTTCAGCTCCGACTGCACTGACTTCATCAGTAGGGTGTGTACACACACACACACACACACACACACACACACTGTTAGAACGTGTCAGCTTGATACTGATTTGTTTGTTTATGGTCTGTACCGACTACCAGACGAGCCTGACGACCCCCAGCGAGGAGAGCTTGAGCCTCTCGTTTGGGAACAACGGGAGCCTGAGGAGCTGGGAGGAGGGGCTTGAGGAGGGGCCAGATGATGCCGGAGAGGAGTCCAAGTGCCCAGGCGATGAATCGGAGAAAGAGGACGTGGACGGAGGACCGACGGAGGCGAATAGGGTCCCTGAGCAGGTGGAGCCCTCTGTGGATCTGGGGAGGTTGGTGGACAATTTTGTGGAGCTGGGGGCGAAACTCGAGGAGGAGCTGAGCGAAAATCAGGGGTTGACCAGTGGAGAGCATACTGAGGAATCTGACGCAACCCCGAGGGACGATCCAGAGGAAACCATGGGATCATCAAGCCAAGAACGAAAAGCAAAACGTGCTGGGTCACCGGAAAAGGAGGAAAAGGAGGCAAGAAGCGAAGAGCTCACCGAGGAAGACACCCGGGACAACGAGGTCATTGCTGGGGAACCACAAAGCCCGGACGTCCCACGAGACCAAGGAGATGAGAACAAGAAGGCGGTGGAGGAGGAATTTAGGGGGACCTCAGCTCCTAAAGTGTTGTCCACAATGGCCTTGTTCCAGGCGAAAGCCAACCAGAAGGGCTCGCCCGAAATTGTCAGGTCTGTTCCTGCTCCCAAAGGTTTGGGTATGTCCTTGAAGGTCTCTCCCAGAAGCCCAGGGTCGAGTGTGAGCCCGAAAGGAGATGAGGTCATACTCGCCAAATGTGACTTGGGCGTGACCGAAGATGAGGACCTTCCCCCACCTAAAGTGTCTGAGCTAAAAAAGAGGTTTGAGCACTGACGGGCGTGGCCAAAACGAAATGTCTTTCTGACTCGACAGAAAAACACGAGACTGAACCAAATAAACAGTTTCTGTTAATGTGTAACTCGTTAGAGGGTCGATCAATGCGACGGGCTCTCACAGCACAGTAACCCCTCTGTTTTGGGAAGCTTTACGCCGATTTAAAACCGTGAAATGTATTTTTAGAGAACAGTCTTTCTTTCTAAATAAATGTTATGCATTACAGATCTCACGCCGTCGTATTTTCTTTTCCTTTGTCAAGTTGTTATTTGAGTGAAATGCCCGAGTGCTTTATTCTTTAGGTCACGGGTAGCAGGTGGGCAGCTGGGTAAACGATGATATAATTATTTATTTGATCAACCGTTAGCTTCAGATCACCGGAACAACACAAAAGAAATGATCAGATCGACTAAAACAGACGAGTGGATCACAGAGAGAGCGCTGATGCCAAAACTAGAGCCTCAGAAAACAGGGGGTCTTTATGGGGGTAGCACTGTAAGGAATCTGGGGGTCTTTCTAGAGGTAGCATTTGAGGAAACCTGGGGGCCTGTGAGCAAATCATTTGTGGAATCCTGAGGGTCTTTAAAGGGTAACACTGGAGGAAACCTGGAGGTCTGTGAGAAGTAACACTGGAGGAAACCTGGAGGTCTGTGAGAAGTAACACTGGAGGAAACCTGGGGGAATTTATAAAGGTAGTGTTTGATGAACCCTTTAGGCCTTTAAGGAAATCATTGGAGAAAATCTGGGTTTTTTGAGGAATAGCACTGGAGGAAACCTGGGGAAATGTATAGGGGTAGAACTGGAGGAAACCTAAGGGTCTGTGAGGAGTAACACTGGAGGAAACCTGGGGGTATTTATAGGGGTAGCACTGGAGGAATCCTGGGGGCCTGTGAGGGGTAACACTGGAGGAAACCTTGGGGAATTTATAGGGGTAACACTGGAGGAAACCTGGGGGAATTTATAGGGGTAACACTGGAGGAAACCTGTGGGTCTTTATGGGGGTAGTAATTGATAAACCCTTTGAGCCTTTGAGGAAATCATTGGAGGAAACCTGGGGATCTTTATGGAGGTTACAGTTGAGGAAACCTGGGGGCATGTGAGGGGTAATACTGGAGGAAACCTGGACTTTTGAGGGAAAGCAAAGTAAATTGGGGAAAATTCCCAAGGACCCGGCACCACCCAAAAGCCCACATACAGTTCAGTGGAAAATCCATCATCAAGAGCAAATTCTGGCAGAATCTAACGGCAGTTGAGGAGCAAATTCAGAGCGAATTTGACAGCCTGAGAAAAAAAAACATTAGCTTATCAACAGAAAGGCAGACATGTTTGAAAAAAAAAAACCCAAAAGAACCTTTGTCCTTTACCTGTAGGCTAACTGGCACTGTAAACAATCATGCAACTGTTATCCAAAAATAAATCAATGTTGCTGCCTGTGCCAGCATCTGCACCGTGCTCTTGACGTAGCCTTCACAGGGGGGCACTGTGCACTCAACTGTCTTTTTTTTGGCCTGGTTGCACAGCTTCATGAACTTCGTTGAACTTCCTACCAGTCAAAATGTACGTGCAAACAAATCAGGGCTTAGATAGAAGAATAAATCGGTTGTTTATAAACAATCGCATGATCCGGCGCCTGGTTTTTCTATTGTCCTACGGGGGCACCCTGGTCAGTCCCACGCAAGATGAAAAGACAAACCGCCAAAACAAAGTGAGGTGACACCCATGTTGGCATCTTTGCTGATTACAAACCACGAAACCACTGGCCCTGGTAAGAAGTAAGAATGGCTCAGTCTACCGATTTCTTTCTTAATAGGCTATCTAGCTAAGAAACAGCTCCACCTAGTGGTGGTTCAGGGTGTCTAATCGTTATAAGGCCAGAGTTTTTTTATTGCTTGTTTCGCGGATCCGCCGACGATCATATTTAAAGAATACAAAAAAATAAATACAATTTTTTTTTGTATTTCTCAGATCCACCGCAGCACCAATGATTGAAATTTTTAAAAAAGAAATTATTTTTTAGCTTTTTTCCGAGAGAGCCAACGGTTTTCTTCTGTTCACTCAATTTTTTTCCAAATAATCTTTAATTAAATTGTAGGATAAAAAATTAAATTTTTTAATAAATAATTATTTTGATTTCTTTCTCCTTCCTTGTATTGATTCCACATAGTCTTCGAGAAATTGAAAAGCAAAGAAACTGAAAATTTAAAAAAATTTTTTTTTAAAGATTATAAAGTAGGAACATCCGAGAAACAAACAATTTTTAAAAGTCTGGCCTTAATGTATCTGGAAGAGAGAACGCAAAAATCACAAATGCAGCAAGTTTTATTTCTATATACAGTTCGATGAATCACTTATACGTTACAAATGATATAAAATACAGGTTCATTATATTTTCCGAACAATACTTTTCTTCATAATACCTTAAATACGTGGCCAACGAAAACGTACATTGTTTAAAAGAGCCGGTCCTGGGACAATAAACTAGTCTGGTCCACCAACAGAACAAGAAAATCAGATGTTCAGATATCAGAGTGGGTCCACAGGGTGGAAATGGATGAATCTGGGGCACTCTCGACCTGAACTGCTCATGCTGGGACCCTGATACGACTCCTATGGGGACTTTTTATGTTTTTGTTTTTAGTCTGGGGAGCTTATGTGGAGGTCTGGCTATCAGAGCTGATATATAGGATCCAAAATCTAAATACATGTGTAAAGACAGGCCTCAGATCAGCCCCTCCTCCTCCTCTATGGACCTTACAGTTAAATAGGCATTTCTGGTAGCAGCAGATCGGTAACACTGGGACTGTGGTAGCCTAGCGGTTAAGGTACTGGACTATGGAGCACAAGGTCCAGGGTTCAAATCCCACCTCTGCCACAGTTGGGTCCCTGAGCAAGGCCCTTAACCAACAATGGCTTGGATTGTAAGACTGTATTAATTTTAAGTCGCTCTGGATAAGGGCGTCTGATGAACGTAAATGCCACCTTGGCCAAACTTCCACTTGGGCCTTTAAGCAAGAACATGAACCCACATTGGATTGTAAGAGTGCATCAGATCAGGGTGTTTGTTAAATTATTGTTTGGCCTTCATTGGTTTCAGAAAGGATCAGATTTAGCAGTAATGATGGTTATTGAAAAGACCAGACCTTGATGGTGACGGGGAAGGAGTACATGAGGTCATTGGGAATGCCGTACGAGTTCCCAGAAGAGTACACGCCCATCGATACGAACTCTCCCTGTGGAAAGATGGAAAGAGAGAGTCGTTATTCTTCTTCTGATTTAAAAGAGAAGTTAGGGTACAGGGTTTCATATTATAAATTAAAAAGTCGTGGAATTTACAACAGTAAGCAGAAAATCCAGGCATTGTGCATTTGCTATGGTAAGTAGTGCCAAGAAAATCCCACCCCCCCCTCCCCATTACACCGGCAGCTGCAACCGGAACAGTCAATCCATAATTGTGACCCGACCAGCCGAAGGTTGCAGCAGAAATTGAGACTCATCAGACCAGTCGACATTTTTCCTAATCTTCTATCGTCCAGTTTTGGAGAGTCTGTATGAACTGTAGCCTCAAGTTCCTGTTCTTAGTTCACAGGAGGGACCCAAGGGCTCCAAGGTTCGACAGGGTTCTACGGTCAAAGAAGCTCTTCTGCATACCTCAGTGGTAACAAGGTTACCTTTAACAGCTTGCACCAGTCTGGCTCAGCAAGGCCTTGTCACCCAGAAAACTACCCTCACCGTTTCTCTGACCATTCTCTGTAAATCCTAGAGAGGGCGCTGTGTGTGAAAATCTCAGTAGATCAGCGGTTTCTGAAATGCTCCGATCGACCAGTCTAACACCACCAACCACGCTACGTTCAAAATCACAAAAACAATTCCTTCCGCGTTCTGATCACACCTACATGCCTAAATGCACTGAGTTGCTGCCTTGTGATTGACTGGTGTACCTAATAAAGTGTCCGGTGAGGATACTTTCCAAATCTTGAGATTATTCCATATATGTACACACACACATATATATATATATATATATATATATATATATAAATAAAATATATAAATAAAATATATATAAAATATATAAAAATATATACACACATGGATAAGTGGTGTAAAAATTGACCTGTACATTAAAAAAAATAAATAATAAAATAAATTAAAATCATTTTTCTCCATGCTGTACCAAAAATGTATCAGCAACATGTATCGTATTGTGAAATCTGTGTATTGTTTCACCCCTAATATATACAAATAAAAAAAAAAAAAAAATAAATAAATAAATGTCACAATTTTTGATTTCATGTTCGAACCCTGCTTACAGTCTTATCCCAAACTTGCACCTGCATTAAGACTAAGCTTACATCAAGAGTGCCGAACCAGACGTCCCTCATGTGGTCGCAGATGGCTTTAGCAGCAGACATGGCACTGGAGAGCTTCCTGGCTTTGATGACGGCTGCACCGCGCTGCTGCACCGTCTGACAGGGAGGGAAAAAACGAGGAGACGAGTGAATGAGAAAGCAGGAGGACTTAAGAATTGCACTGCCAATAACCACAGTTTCTCCATAGCTGCATGTAATCTATCCTTCAGACTCTGTACATGCTTTGTTGCTTTTCTAGCATACACCAGTATAAAAAAAAAATCCTGCTTTCTGAAAGTTTACTTAGCATTAAATCTGATTACGTGGCTACCTGTGTACAAGTGTAGTGTTTAGAATTGGTTCTAAGAAGTAAAATTATTCCTGGTTCCTGCGGTGCACAAGTTATTCGAAGAACGTTGAAAAGGCTGCCACTGTCAGATTTGCTTCAGAAACCAATATGGTTCAAAAAATAAACATAAAACACACAAAACAATTAAAAAATAAATAAATATATATTCCTCCATCGTTTGGACATTAGGAGACAGACGATGTGCCTCCAAGGACCTCCCACTGAGGACTCATTTTACAATCCATTTTGTTTTATAATTTATTTATTTTATTACTAATTTAAATTGTATTATTAATTTAAATTATTTACCAAATGTTGCTATAATTTAATATACTTTTTAAGTATTTATTTAATTAACATCTAGGCCACCCATGGAGGCCAAGATTTTCGAGTCTTGGTTCCTCCCAAGGTTTCTTCCTTCTACTTTCAGGGAGTTTTTCCTTGCCACTGTCGCCCTAGGCTTGCTCAACTTGGGATTGGTCTTGTGAGTAATATAATATTGTAAAGCTAATTTGAGACAATGCTCCGTTATAAAAAGCTCTATAGAAATAAATTTGAAGTATATCACAGACACACACAGCTATTGTTCTGTAGCCCATCCCAACCTTCTTCAGGTCTACAATTTTGCAATTTTGTCCCTGGCGTCCTTAGACAGCTCTTTGGTCTTTGGCATGGTGGAGAGTTTGTAGTTTGAGTGATTGACTGTGAGAACATGTGCAATTAATACAGGTAATGAGTGCAGAATAGGTGGGGCGTCTCAAAGAATAGCACGTCTGCAAGAACCAGAATTCTTACTGGTTGGTAGGTGATCAAATACTTATTTTAGGCCAGACTGTTTATTTTAAAACACATTTTTATTTCTTCCTGGTATTGATTCCACATAGTCCTCGAGAAATTGCAAAGATTTATTTAATTTTTTTTCCCTCCCTCCTCAGCAGATTCTTAAGTAGGGACATCCGAGGAACAAGCAATTAAAAAAAGTCTGGCCTTACACAATAAGTGCAAATTAATTATTTTTAAAAAATATATATAATACAAATGTTATTTTCTAGATGTTTTCAAGATCCTGTCTCACAGTTGAAGTTGTGCCTACGATCAATATTACAGACCACGCCGTTATTTGTAGGTCAGAAAACTTGCTAAATCGGCAGTGTAGTAAATAATTACTCCCTCACTCCCTCACTCCCTCACTCCCTCACTCCCTCACTCCCTCACTCCCTCACTCCCTCACTCCCTCACTCCCTCACTCACTCGAGCCAGCAGGTGCCCACCCAGAGAAATCTGGGCGCAAGGGCAGAAACAACCCCTAGGACAGGATGACAATCCATCAGAGGACAGGAACAGCCTATAAAGTGCCACTTTAGAGACACCAATTAACCTGACACGCACATCTTTGGACTGTGGGAGGAAACCGGAGTACCCAGAGTGAACGCACGCAGACACGGGGAGGACATGCAGGACCTTGAATTAACAGATTGAACTCAGGACCTTCTTGCTGTGAGGCAGCAGTGCCACACACCGAACCACCGTGCTGTTCTACACACACATTTATCTACAGCATTATATTTATTACAGCATGTTATCTCTAACTTGTTTATAAGCTGCGCTCACCGAGATGAACTCCCCCTTCAGCCAGCCGTCATCCTTCACAGCGTCGTAGGCGGGCACCTCTTTGCCATGCAGCGCAACGGTGGCATGGTGCACGTCGGGGTACTGCGTGGAGGAATGGTTCCCCCAGATGATCACGTTCTTCACGCTGTCCGAGGAGACGCTGACACGCATCGCCACCTACAGGCACGACAACAAACATGCCAAGGTGTGACCACTTGCAGTGTGTGCATATGTGTGACTGTAGTGGAAAGCGTTTAAGGAACTGGATAAGGACGCCCCGTCCAGCGTGCCAACATACTCTCAAAACATATCGGTTATATAAATAAACAAAAACAGATTTCTTAATTCCTACGATGGATCTCTTAATGATTTCATGCTAAAACAAGAGGAGAAACTTAATGTAGTGCAGGATCAAACTACTTAAAGCGAAATGTAAAGCAATCACATTTAGCATTAACTAAATACAGTCGATTCCGGTTAATGTGACCACTTCGGATTAAACGAGCATGCCCTATGCTACCTTTATTGTACGATTTACACGTATAAACAAATACGAACGTACAAACAAGAACTACTGTTACTTACCAACTTTATTCATTGAAAAATACATTTAATAAATAAATAAGTTTTTGGGAACAATCTACAACACAATGTATAGGTACTCAGCATGCGAAGTAATAATACTGTAAAAAACAAGTTCTTACTCAATTCCAGT
>JAVSBV010076874.1:0-10095 GCA_033117975.1 Parotocinclus spilosoma | reverse complement strand
TATATATATTACACAATGTCACTGCAGTGCCAAGCATATTTGAGCTGTTGTATTTAGTAATTCAGTAATCCTGTCAAAAGAGTGTGGTGACTTTCTTGTTGTGGCAAAGTCGACAATAAAATAAATAACTGATCAGAGTTAGTTGAATGAGGAACTAAGGAACAAATAATAAAAAAAATACTTAAAAAGCATAGACAAAAAATAATTAATTGCAACATATTTCCTATTCAGTGTGAGATGGAAATAAAAGGTGCTAACTGATTTCTGGAGTTTCCCTTCAAGGTGTCTGAACGTGTTATGTCATGAAGAAAGAGTGTAAAGGAGTGATTCTAACATTTATTTTCACACTACATGTATTCTGTTCTCTTAACATTTTACATTCTCACACATTTCTCATTTACACTGCATACAGAATAAAAAAACATTTTGGTAGAACTAAAGGCCTATTTTTGTTCCTGGTCTGTTTTAATAACCTTAATAGTGTAACCACAAATAGATATAATAAAAACACACTTGAACTCAAACTATGATTACTTAACAGCAGTCCCCCTTACATTTTATATAAAATTATTACTGGTAGGTGTTTACATGAACTTTGCCTTACTGAAACTTAGACTAGACCAGATGAATGTTTTGCTTTTAAATAATCAACTGCTCCTGGCTATGTTTTAAACTTTCATCCTAATGGTTGTGGGGGCAGAGTATCCATAATTTATTGGCATTTTATTTTGACACTTTTATTTTAAGACTTCTCATTATATGCCCACTTTGTTTTAAATACTGATTTTACTGATTTAAATACTCATTGTTCCTGATACATCATATTGTAAGTCCAAAACACTTTTTGTTAACTCATCAGTAGTTACCTCCCTCCACATTCTTATTCATTTTTTCTTCAGAAATTTGCAAAATTCTGTTCCTAAAAAGTTTTAGCTGATGGGGCTTTAACTATAAGTGATTGTTATAGCACTTATACCAGTGGTTTTCAGACATTTGCCCTTCACTCTATAGTCACCAATGATCTTAGTACAAACTCATGTCATTAAAATATTTATTAAATACATGTTGCTTCTATTATACAAATAAATCACAGTGCTTAAGACCAGAGAATGACACAAACACATTGTTTTCATCTCTGTCTTGCTGAACCTTTAATTCTACACATTTGCTTGTAACCTCAGCTAATAACAACTTTGATACATAAAATAGCAAACCTACACAATTTTTTTCAGATAACATCCTTGGAATGCATTTTTATAACATTTGCTTTACTAAAGGTCATTTGAAGTCAGGCTATAGCTTTTTTAACAATCAAATACACATTGACCTTTAGGTACTATGTCTTAAAATAGCATCAGTATGGGGCAGCATTTTGTTTAGCCCCGAACCTTACACACTCAGCAGACAAACTGGGACACATTTTGCCCTCCTTACATGAAACCTGCTCCCAGACTGCACAAGTGCCTGGTCTCCCTGGCACTAGATCATACTGTAGGTTTCCGTATTGCTTTTATATGATAATTTACATGCAATTATGGGTTCAGTATATTTTCGCATTTAGGCTTGAATTTACAAATACAAATGTCTTTAATCACACAAACCTAAGGACATGAATGTGCTAATGCTCACATTACATATACAGATGCTGAAATAACTGAATTCTTGAAGTTACTATAACGTGATAAACTGTATATCATAATTATGCAGTTCCAGTAAGGAGTGATCGGCTACGTACCCACCTCCCTTAGACACTATCAACCATGATTTATATGTCATTCAACACGGCCTGGTTGCTGTGGTGTTATGTCAGCTTATTCATCAGCTCATCTGTAAAAGAGGCACACCTGGAGCAAAGGATGTTGACTGAGGCATATAAAAATAGGTGGGCGGTGTTTTGAGCTTGCATGTGAATAGAATTTGGATGGGACTTTATGGATTTTTATTTTTTAATCATGATTCAAGATTTCATATATTAACTTGTGTGCATTTCTCAGTATTGTCATCAATTGCTTTGGTTGCTCAGGGAAGTTTTGTGCTTAATGTCATTCACAAAGGTAAGCTTTTTGCTTACCATATTTTTTAATGAAACTGTAACAGCTTTGCATCTTTAGAGTATAACTTGGACTTTTAAGTGTATTAAGCTGTTAAGAACTTTCCTGTTAAAAAACAGAACATGTTGTAATTTAGACACCAGTAGATGGTCATATAGTGTCCAAATTACTTCACTGGTTTTGATGAATGCAAAACTGCAGGTTAGTGCATCTAAACTTTAATTACTGGCAACTGAATAAGCTGAACCCCATGTAAGAACCTTGGAATCTTCTTGTAATAGGTACTAGCAATGCACTTTTGCACTGCCAGAGAAGGAAGAACTCCTTGCATTTATAGAGATCAGTGTTCTTGATGGGATTTGTTGCCTCACAAATGCAACTTGTATTAAAAAGAACATCCTGGATGGAGAAGAGTTATATTCTGGTGATATCCTGGGCATTCATTGTCACCCTCTTGCCTCAGCATGTTTGCGAGGCCATACTCTACGGTGCACCTGTTAATTTGTCTGAAAGGGCTATGCCCCCATGGTGCACCTGTTAGGTTTAATCAGAGACCAAGGTCTCACACAAGTTGTTGCAATTTTAATTCATTTATTCATCTATCCACCCACTCATTCATTCTGTATTTCATCTTCAGCATTATTTCATCTAATTATACAAATCGGGCTTAGGTGCATGTCCACCCTTTCATGGTAAAAAACCCCAAAAAGTTGTCCCCTAAATATATTAATTGTAAACATAACTATATATTTAAAAAATAATTGATAGTAATATGCTATACATTGCTCTTTATGTTTTGAAGACACGTTAGTCAGTGTCTGGAAGTATGTTTACAGTAGCTAATTTTCAGTAAGGAGCTAGTAATGCAAATGTTAACTTATAAAATATATATTTTCACCACTCAGTTCTGTGTTTGGTGTGCCATCCACTTTCCATTGTTGGAATTACTGGTTAATTGTACTGGTTGATAACACACTAAACACAATTTAACTTTTGGTGAAATTAACCAAAAAATTTAGGTTTAGGTTGCGTATAGGACTTGGGACTTGGAATTTGCGTTCTCGACTTGGGACTTGAGTGTCAAGACGTAGTACTCATTTGTTACTTACAATTTAGTGACTTGTTTCCACCCTTGTTCATAAATTTGAGCAGTTGCAAAATACTGGCAGAACACAATTTACAGGTCTGTTTTTGGGAAGCCAAGACAAAACTCACTCAAGCACTGAGGACATGCATAACACCACAAAAGAGGTGTAATCAAGATAAATTCAGATAATGGATACATTTTAACAAGATTAATAAAAACAGATAGTAATAACATCAAATACATTTTTAACTGCAGGTTATCATGTTGCTCAACAGACTCTACTCCACCAGTGGCCACTAAGCCACTAGACTATTTTGCATATTTGCTCACTTGTTAGTTTACAACATGTGCAACAAAAATCAGATTTTCTGAAAGCATATTTAATACTATAATTAATTAATGCAAGATTGCCCTCTTGATCCAGTCTCTTAATCCATTACTTCTGTATATTTGAGACAGAGTGTGTGTGTGTTAATTTGTCATGTCTGCATAGTATCACTTGTAATTGCCAGTTGGTTTACTCGTATAAATAGAGGGGTGTAGTGCTATGTCGCACATGCAGTGGAAGTTGTATCCTAAGTGTGATTCTGTTACCTTCTATCCATGATGCTTCAGTGCTGTGAAGTATTATTGCTTTTTCTGTTAGTAAACTTGCCTATGCCTCCATCTGCTTTCTGTTGACAGTCCTAGCATGACAGAAAATAGCATGAAACCTAGATGGTGAAAGTCATAGGTTGGTACTGAGGGTAATGTGGTCTGTCTCCTCTGACAACAAGGACAAAGTCTGTGGGAGTGGATGCCATGGGGCTGGCCTCTGCATTCGAACAGAGTGTGCTTATATTGGCCCCAGTTCAGGGTCAAATTATACGAGGGCATATTCTACAACCTAACCCAGAATTTGACTCAATTTAATTGACCCAATAAAAAACAACAATTAACCAAGTTTTTGGCAACTATTCACTCATTTGAATTTAATGCCTGCAACATATTCCAAAAATCTGAAGAAAAAGACTGGGAAAGTTTAGGAAAGCTCAAAAGCACTTTGGAACATTTCCCAGGTGAACAGGTTTATTGGAAACAGGCGAGTGTCATGACTGTGTATAAATAAAGCATCCCTGAAAGGCTCAGTCATTCACAAGCAAGGGTGGGGCGAGGTACACCACTTTGTGAACAACTGTGTGAGCAAAAAGTCCAAGAGTTTAAGGAAAAACGTTTTTCAACGTGCAGTTGCAAAGAATTTAAAGATTTCATCATCTACAGTCCATAATATCATCAAATGATTCTGAGAATCTGGAGAAATCTCTGCAAGTAAGCGGCACGTTCGAAAAACAACATTCAATGCATTTAAAACCTACATCATTATAACGGATATTAGAACAAAACCATTATCAATAAACACAGTCCGCCACTCTATCTAAAAGTGCTAGTTAAAACTTTACCATGCAAAGCCATATATCAACAACAACCAGAAACGCTGCTGGCTTTTCTGGGCCTGAGCTCATCTGAGATGGACTGATGCAAAGTGGAAAAGTGTCCTGACGAGTCCACATTTCAAATTGTTTTTTGAAATGATGGATGTTGAGTCCTCTAGGCCAAAGAGCAAAACTACTGTACGGATTATTATCAGCAACAAAGGTTTTTTTTTCACCATATGCTGCCTTCAAAGAAACGTCCCGGTTTATTTCAGCAAGACAATGACAAGCCACATTTTGAATATGTTACAACAGCGTGGCTTCATATTAACAGAGCATCCTGCAGCCCAGACCTGTCTCACATAAAAAATGTGCATTATGAAGCACAGAATACGAAAACAGAGAACCTGGACTGTTGAGCAACTGAAGTTGTTCATCAAGCAAGAATGGGAAAGAATTCCTCATACAACGGTTTACCAATTAGTTTACCGCTTATTGAAAGTTGTTAAAAGGAAAGGTGGAGTTACACAGTGGTAAACATGCCTCTGTCCCAACTTTTTAGAATGTGTTCAGGCATTTTTAAGAATAATAATAAATATATATTTTTGGGTAGTTTATCCAACTGAATATAGGTTAAAAATGATTTGCAAATAATTGTATTCTATGTTTAGTTATATTTTACACAGCATCAAAACTTCATTGGAATTGTACATACATAGCATTTTTGTGTTAACTGGAGTAGATGACCAATACAAAAAATCACTTTAACATTAAATCAAGGTCAGATGATGATTCAGTGTTAATACAGAGCAGCTTTCATTATAGACTGGCATTTCTTAAACTGGTGATCACTTTTTATAATATTCAGGTCAGCATCTCCTCAACATTAGTAGTGACACACATGCACAGCTCTCTATAATATAGGAAATACAACAGAAAAAGTGAAGATGGAAAAACTTGCATATCAAAGTTTAAGTTGCTTCTAATACAAAATGTTTACTTTTCAAAAACACTATACATGATGCCACAAACGTAACACTTCTAAACTGCTGTATTATAGGAACCTGCATATTTTATTTATTCATATTTGCCTGCCAACCTTACATGCCCAGATTTGCATTGTATGCTCATCTGTGCAGGCAATATAATTTCAAATATCGCATCCAAAATGTAAGAATTCTTCTACATCTTATAATTATTATTTACATTTTATTGATATAAATGCTGCCTATAGAGCGATTTCAGTATTTTTTCAGTTTTACTATTGTATGGTATTTAGGCCTGCAAAGTATTATAGATTTACTATAATATAGATTTATTTTTCTTTTGACTATGTTATCCCTTTCTTATTAAGAATATAAACTATGTTGTTGTAGTAAGTATGTGGCATTAAATAGGCCAGTGTGCACTGTGTGATCCTTATGGTGGCCAGTCCGTCTGTTCAACTGTCCAATTGGTATAATCCACAGAGCTGTGTTTGAGGTCAGGTGGCTGTACTGACTGGCTGGGACTCATGGAGCAGGACCTAAACCGCCCTAAGCAGAGGACAGAGGACAGCATTGCCATATGTCTGCCTTGAAATGTGTAAGTAGCTGCAGGGCAAGTAGTGGTGAGGAAACTAGAGACTAGTTTAGAGGTCACTATGAAAAATAATAAATTACTCAGTGGATAATAAAAATATGTTCATAACACAGTCATGAACCATTTGTGATTTGATGGGACACTTTTACATGTTATTTAAAAGCTTATTTACACTGCTGATTGTGCAAGTTTGCAAGATCCGACAGTGGCAATGGTCAGGTTTAACTATTGATGCCTTGCTTCAATCCTGCCTTTGCTGTAGAGGGAAACATTGCCCCAACTGCTGGTGTGATGGGTGAGGACCCATGGCTAATTTACTTCCCACTCTGGACCCTGCCAAACAAAAAATACACAAACACACGTTTACAGAAATATAGCAAGGTACAATTCCACACAGATCATAATATCCCTATTCCCCTAAAACTGCACTCTAAGGTATAAAACAAATGTCATGTTGCAGATATTGAGAATTAATCGCCTCTGCAATAGTGCACCTAGGTCTGTGACATTTGGATAATGGATCTTCTATTGGCAAGTCTGCAATAGGGTACAAAAAGGTTGATGAAATAAAAATATATATAAAGCCAAGTCAAGCCAAGTAGGAGTTTATTGTCATTTCATCTACAAAGTATATTGTGAAGCAAATCTACGTTCCTCCAGGACATGTTAATGTTATTTTACAGTATATGCCGTAATGAGAGGTCAACCTACTTGAATGTATCCTTTGCAAACATTTTAAAATATATTTTAGTAAAAATAAAACAATTCGCAATAAAAAAAAATTGCAGTGATATGAAATGCAAAAATGCATGAAAAATTATTAAATATCCCCTAAATTATATGAGCAGTGTACATGAACTTAAACAGCTAGTCTTCAATGACAGGGATTTTATATATACTGCATAAAAATGTACACTGCTCACAAAAATTAGGGGATAGTTCAATATGGGAAATTCCATTTTGAAACAAATATGAAGAATTTGGTTACTATACATACTTAGATTGGACGAATTGAACAATACATTGTCAATGAATCAATCTCTATTTATCATATTTTTCAATTTATCAATTAACCTAATGCCTTTGGACTGTGGGAAGAAACTGGTACGCCAGAAGTAAATCCATGCGGACACGGGAAGGCCATGAAAAATCCACACAGGTGTAAATATGCATTTTCTGATGGCTTATTTTGCCATCTTAATGCCAGGAAAATCAACATGTTCACTTTGTCCAGTTTAAGAGATGATCTAAACAGAGTAATTGTGTTGCAAGCTGCGCTGAATACACCAATGGTTCAAAGGAAGTCCTTGTAGTGAATATGGTGATATCCAGTACTTTGTGGCAACCTTGGACAGAACTGCTAATTGAGCTTGATCTTGTCTTAGTTATGTTCAAACATGGATATAATGATTAAAAAGACACACAAAATAAATCCCACATTTATTTAATAGACTGTTCCTTTCCTTGCACGCAAAGCGAAATAATTAACAGCAACAATGTTTTTTGTCAAGGCCTTGAACATTGCAGTCGGTGATGGTACATAAACAATATTTACTGTGTTTATTTAATATCAAACGCAACATATACTTATGTAACTTTCACAAGCAAAATACAAAATAAAATAAAATAAAGCAATAAGCCAAGGGGTTCCCTATGTGAAATCATCACTTTGCTGATGATCTAATGAGGACAATGTAGCATAGCCTCTCTCACTCTCATTACTTATTTTATAAACGAGTAAATTATTTATTAAAAAATAATATTTACCATAAACAATTATGCTACTAATGCAGTGTGGAAGTATTCATTTTATAAACAGTTAATTATAGTGATAATCTTAACACCGTGGTAGGCTTCATATAGCCATGGTATTGTGGTAGTATGGTTATCATTACAGCTCTAGTTCTAATCATTAGAGAACTGCTTGTGCGTGTGTGTATGTGTGTGTGTGTGTGTGTGTGTGTGTGTGTTGTGTGAGTTGTTATAATTTACATTACACGACTATGTTGAACTACCTGTCCTGAATAAATAAATGTTAGTATCCTCTTTGTCTCCTTTCAATTTGGAAAAAGAGTCTGCCATCAGGAAAAGAGAGCCTTCTGTCGATGTCTGATCCTCAAATTAAATTTAAGGACAGAGGCACAGCATTTACTGGCTAAATCAGATTAGATTTAATCTGTTCTTACATTTATTTCTATTGTTATTAATTGAAGCACAGTTTTGCTGGGTTGTGGTTAAAGCTTAATGTATTACTCTGGAAGATAAATTGATAAATTCAATTACGTTAAAAGCCAAAATGAAATCAAATATTTTAAAGCTTAAATTTGAATGATGAAACACAAGTCTGTTATTGTTCCAATCTGCCTTTTTTCACTGACATGTATGTGTAAATAAATTTATAACTAAATCTATGTGATAAGTATAGATGTAATACGTGTTTTCTGGATCATTAACTAGAGAGAGTCAGGCTATTGACGGAAATAGGGCCCACAACCTCATAATAATAATATTGAAATACAATACAAAAATGGTAAATCGGTTATTTAATACCCAGTTCACATACCTGTTGAACTGAGGTTAAATCCGGGTTGTGTTACTTTGGAAATGGATGACTGGGTTTTGCTGATTATAGATGACATCATTGTTTAAGACTGTGACTAGAAGCCAGAAGCCAGATGCAGGCTCAAGCGTGAAAAATACCATGGATCTATGCTGCCATCTGCTGCTCTGTAACGATAACACAGAACGGTGTCTAACTATTAGCTGCGGCATCTGTAAACTGTAATCTGTCTCTTCTTAAGGTCAATTAAAACCTTTTAGTGCAAGCAATAAATAACATAAAAGCTAACTATGTCTCATATAATAAACTGTTGTTTGTTATAGATATTATGTTACTTATAGATATCAGAACCCCAGATTTCGCATTATACTAATGACCAGGAGGGTCATTTTACTAAGAGGGTCTTGAGATTATTCACCTACGAGATTTTTCTTTAATTCCCAAAACATTTAAATTTAACAATAATGATAATAATAATAATAATAATAATAATAATAATAATAATAATAATATGATGATGATGATGATGATGATGATTATTATTATTATTACTATTATTAATTGTAATTATTAATTGTTGTTTTTTATAATAACTTAAGAGCATCTTTGGCCTCATAGTAGCAAATTTCTTTGAAGAGATATTAATTATTTTGTATTTTTTTGGTAATTTTTTTGTTTGTATTAGGTACAGATATTATATGATTTCAATACTATTCAGCAACTAACAAGATGCACATAATCAAACAACGGTACAAGGAACTTAAAATAGCAGGTCCTAAATACACCATTCATATACTGAGAATACACACCGGTACAATCAAACGTGCATTTGGTCTGTAGCTGCGTTTACGTTTGTTAACATTGGTAAATTTGAATTAGGAGTTTTTAGAACACCTGGCAACAGAAAATTAATTCTCCAATGTAGGTTTGATTTTATTTTCACACAAGTATATATTAACAAATCAAATCCCACTACATTCCAAGGCAGAGATCAAAAGCCTACTGGTAAAACCCCAACAAAAAAAAATAAACCAAACATGATAGTACCAGCTAAGAGATATAAAATCGTGTTAGTATATCCCAGTAACTCCCAGCTCAGAGGTAAAAAACTTGGGTATCATATTAGATTCAGATCTCTCTTTTGAAGCACACACTAATCATATAACTAGAGTAGCTTTCTATCACCTACGTAACATATCTAAAATTAGAAATATACTAACTGTAGTGATGCAGAAAAACGTAGCATTTATTAATGCATTAATGCATTATTAATGCATTTATAACTTCTCGTTTAGATTATTGTAATGCTCTTCTAGCTGGATGTTCGGGTAGCTCCATAAACAAACTACAGCTGGTTCAGAATGCAACAGCTCGAGTCTTAACTAGAAGTAAAATGTTTGATCA
>JAVSBV010076863.1:0-10095 GCA_033117975.1 Parotocinclus spilosoma | reverse complement strand
CATTTAAATAATACTGAATTAACAATACAATCAGCCAGATGTGTGTCTGTGTGTGTGTGTGTGTGTGTGTGTGTGTGAATAAAAAGAACAAAATGCCACATGTATAGCAGTGGGAAATGTAGGTCAAACACTTCTTTGGAACAGCATCTACATCCTCTATAGTACATTACTACACACATTGTCAGTACAGAATTTTAATTATGAAGTTATATTGTTGGATTGCTATTTCTCATAGTAGATTAGTGGTTTGGATAATGTGTTAGGGTCTTAAAATGCCCCATACATTATACAGATTACACTGTTTAACATCTGCATTTAGGTCTGTGAAACATTGATTGAAAGATTGGCATTACCAGTTACATAACTACTGTACTATAAATAAATAGAGATTTTCACAAGGAAAGTGCATGCAAAAGACATACCACTGAAAATATAAGTGAAACGCTACCATCTACACAGCACCCCTAATGCCTTTGCATTTATAACTTACGGAAATTCACAATAACTAAGGAAAATACAATATATACTGTTCTGAGACTGTCAAGTGGAAGCTGTAACACCAGATAATTTTGTTTGACACATGGCACAAATGCATTGATAGACAGTACTATAAACAATACAGAAGATCGGTCAGCTGAAACAGAGATGCAGCGAGTAAATGTGAATGTGTTATATAGTTGTAGGTAAGAGAAAATAAACAGGTACTTGGAAGACAAACGAAGGAATTCTGCTTACACTTTTACAGGAAGATGCACTTACAAACAGCAGTTACAGCTTGTTACAAATAAGTAGTGGAACATCATACACACAAACACGGGTGACTTGCATTAAAAAGAAACATGAAATAAACCTGAACTTACGAACAAGCACACAGTGGGTTTTCGAGTAAATTTCAGCTCTTTAACTTCTGCCTTTGATCCTTGATCCACAGCATTAATTGGTTGTTGTGGTGACCAGATGTTTATGGCCACAACTTCAGTATTTAAAAGACTCCAGACTTTTTTTCTTCTTATAATTTATGATAGTTTTAAGGCTTCTGCTGTTAAAGTGAATGGATGTTGATCATATGAATGTTAAACAGCACGTAACTGCAGTTAAATAGTTAAATAGTAGGGTTCAACTGCATATGAAGAGCAAGCTAACAATTCCCAATTGTGCTTATACTCTGTAATCAGGTTATCAGTTCTATTGTGCTAAAAATGGATTTCAGTTGCAGCGTTAAGAGAAGAATATTTCAAGATTTTTTTAAATTGCTCATGCTACAGCCTGAAGAACACTATAGTAAACTCAAAGACATTTAAAACACACAAAAAATAAACCGTCAGGAACCCAGTAGATGGCCTTTTGATATCAGTACTTTAGGTATAAATTGCCTGTGAAGCTACTTATACCCATCTAATACCTTTCAAATAAACAGAAAAAGCTGCTCTGTCAAAAACAGTGTGTCGTGCTGCACCAGTGCTGAGGTAAACCTTATTTTATACAGGATTATGCAGGATTTGGCTCATTCGATTTAGTAAAGGTGAGCTGTGGTATGTGTTTCAGAACACATGCCTGAATGTGCAGTAAGCTGCGTGTTTAAAGTGCTTCTGGAAAACATGAGCCGGTGTAAGTCTCTAGCTCTGTGTTTTTCTGCTGCTCATTTCCTTTGCCCGCTCATTTAATGCAAGATAAAATTCTCTCGTCTTTTCACGCTCCCTCCCGCCTCTATTCATGCTGAATTATTAAAAAGTGTTTTGATTCCCCCAATGATTATGAATCTGGGGCTGTGGCTCTCAGCAGTGCTGTTGTGCTCGCTTGCTTTTTCTCCTTGTCTTTTCTGTCTTTACCTGCTAAACCCTTGCCCATTGTTACCCATGCTGAGGTGTGATGCAGACCCCCACATAATGATCCCTATTTAATGTAGCATAAAGAACATTCGGATTTGAATTCCATTCAAAGCTAGACCAAGGTTTCTCTTCTCTCAGAATGCAGTATATTTTGCTCTCAGTCTGCATTCAGGTCAGTGTGTGGCTTCTGTTCTCTCCCAGAATGCACTGGGGGATGGCCCCAAATTCACATAAGGTGGCTGGCAGGCCCTCCTGGGATGAAAAGCTCTGTATCTTACTCGAGTTTGTCAGAAAATAATGCAGCGAGCAAGGCTGGAGACTTTATTCTGCTTCTTTATGACCAGTTTCACAAGCTAGAATCATCTGTAGTGGGTCACAACAAATCAGATTGTAGCCTCATTTTTAGAATAAACTAAAATAAACACTGACTGTCTAAAGTGCTTCAGCCATCATTCTGCTCTGCATTGACCTGCTGGTGTCCTTGCTGTATAACCTTTATATATGACATTAAACAGTTTGTTATAAAGAGACCTTATTTCTGAGACTTGAAGCAGGCATTTATCACTAGATACCTGAAATTTACACAAGCTGTGTTTTGAGATTTCAGCATTTTGAGGATTAACCTATAGTACTGCTTAAAGTTTTAGACCTAAAAGTGGATACACTGTTGTTTTAGCAATGGTATAATGATGACTTTCAGTCTCTATATTAGAATACAATAATCAGAAATAAATAACATCTATAGACTACAATTTCAAGCATTTAGTGTGTTTTGCCCTTACACTCAAGTAATAGCAGCACCTGGCAGCCAAGTTGATCGTTATCTGAGCTAACTAGATAAGTCTTTTTGGAAGGGTAGTAGCCAAAACAAACCCCACACATTTTCAGAAGGTGGACAGATATGCTTAAGGTCACAAAGATGGGAATGAAGTTTTGTGGAAAATAGTATTTATGGAGCGATGAATCCATTTTGTATTGTATGTTATATATGGTCAGTATACAATTTCTAAAACAACATCTAATGGAGACCTAAGACTTTTGCACAGTATAATATTTATTACCTTTATTTAAAATATATTGCTGATCACAGGAACTCTGGCATTCCCTGAGGACATCCCTGTATGCCAATCCAATACAGGGCAGGCAGTGGCCAATGGTGCACCACAGGGGATGATTCCCTAACTGTATGATCATCACTGCACTCAAACGTAACAATCTGCTTAATCCATTGACATTCAACGCATTAAATAAAGTCATAAATGGGTCTTATTAGCTTAAATACAAAGATAGGGAAACATCCTTAGAAAAGCCTTATGCAGCATGAGGTTAATCTTTCATAATACACAAGTCCGTTTGGAGAATCTGATACTATTTGATTACGGTAAGTGTAAGCAGGTGGGTTTTTACCAGAATGTGGTGTCAGAATTTGAAGTGCATTGTGAAAAGCACTGATCGACCAGGGCTTATCTGGAATCACATAGCACTAGGCAGAAACCCAATCTATACAGGGCACCAGTTCATTGCATGGCACAAGGACACAAATATACACATTTACACTGGGGCACTTTTAAACATGTCTTTGGAATGTGGAACATGCAAACACAGACAGCAATAACCATTGTGCCATGGCTGGGAATGTGATTTAAACTTATTGCATTGTGTCATTACTCTCTGTTTGAAGTTTTGTAGTGGCAGGGATGGTGATGCTGTGGACTGTGGTTAAAACAGAATAACTGTGGCATTTAATTAAATATGAATTAAATGGTAAAGATACCATTGTATGCCTTCAGAAAAAAAACACAGATTTCTTTATTTAATATAAAATAATTTACACTCACGGATCACCTTGTTTCCATTCTCATTGTCAGATTCTTCAATTAAAGATTGTAGAAAACAATACGGAAGTTGTCTAACAGGGCGCACTAAGAGTAAACACAGTATTGGAAAATTCCAGCAACACTGCTGTGCCTGATTTACTCATTCCTGCACACTCAAAAAACTCGGAAAAACCCTTAACATGTCGGAGAATGATCCACCGTGCAAAAAGGACCTGCTGCGTGGTATGTCTGTAGGGATCCTGACCAACAGACTCAAGGGTTATGTAGAGAACTTAATTCTCTGTACTTTTAGAGAAATACAGTCTAATTGTAGAACTACAAAATGCATATCTGTGGTAAATGGAACTGATATAATTGACAATAAGTGTAGAAACACAAAGGTGTGCCTAATAAAGTGATCGGTGAATGTATATTTACAGTACTGGACAGAGTGGTGTTCTATTTGATGTTGCTTTCCAATTTATCACTGCATGCTAATTATTCTGGATTTTACATCTGATACTTAAAGTTTGTTCGGTAAAGATTTAAGACTTTACCGAAAGTCAAGCAGATTTTTGGAATGGCAAAATCCCAATTCAAATATCAAGTCAAATAACTCACTGCATTGTGCTGTTCATTCATAACAATGTTCATTGAAGCTCTTGACAAAGAGCAAATAGACAGTCACTGAAGATTTGTATTAGGCAACGCAATTAACTGCCGTTGTACTGGAAGAATATCAGAATCCTTAGGCTATGGCTGGCCAAAATAAAGTGATCATATAGGAACAAATGTGCTTTCCCTATTTTAAAAATCAACATCTGCCACAGGGCCTGTAGTATGTTGTGTTGCATATTCAGAAGGGAGTGATACAATACAAAGCAGGTATGACCACAAGAACTTTCTGTCTTAGAGAATACATACTTCTGCCCGTAAGATTTTTTTCTTTGCATAACTAGCAGATCTATTTGTGCCAAAAGAAGCACTGCTTCACTGTTATTTTCAGTCAGTATAGACAATTGTCTGTCTCTTTAGGCCTTTGCATTTTACTCCATTCAATCCTGCATAATATTTCTCCCCTGATCAAACCTACCTACTAATATGCAATTTTCACTCAGTAATACACCCCCATTAAGTCTCTTATTCTCCCTGTGGGTAGCTAAAAACACCCTGCATGGGTTTGGTCCAAATGCCTTTTTATTCAGGGCTGTGATTCATCAGGTTAACATACGTAGGCCCTAGGGCAGCAAGACTGTATGCATACAGAGAGTCTGATTAGATGAATGTGTGCCTTCAGGGGCCCACACTAACTTTATTTATCCCCAAGCGAGCAATTGGATTTCTCACGCCCCAATCCCAACTGCACATCCTGTAGAGCAGAAGGTTTTCTGTGACAGCCCTACTCTAAACCTTCTGCTCTTTAGTTAATATTATGAGCTGTCAGTGCTTCCTCAGTTATGGACAGCATCCAGTGAAAATGACATGGGATTACTGTGGGGTCAGTGTAAGCAAAGATATGAGTCCAAAGTCACCTGGAGAATGCACTTGTGTGTTTGTTTCAGAGAGGGAGAGAAGGACCAGGCAGCTGCCCTTCTAAGATGCACTTTGCTATCTGTCTGTTTCACTGTTTCACCTGCACATCCACATATGTTTTGACATCTGACAACACCTAACAGACAGGTATCAGAAAACAACAATCGGTAGGTTCTGAAAACTAAGGTTTGCTTCAGGGAATGTGTTACTAGACAATATGTGAAATATAAGGATGGGTATCTTTAGTTTATATCAATACATTTAATTTTTTTTCAACTTTTGTTTTCCTGGTCACATGGGCTCTGGCTCAGGATGTAAATAGCTTTAAATGGAATTATGCTTACTGTAACAGGTAGTCGCTCTGGTAGTGAAGCAGTGCCTTTCTAGCAAGGATGAGTGTTCCACATGTGAACAACTGACTGTATAGAGAGAGGGTAACGATGGAGGGGAGACCAAGGTATGATGGACTGAGGAATGGACTATGCTTGCCATGTCCATCTGTCATCTTTGCCAGTGCCTAACAGGACCTTACAGGGACAGCAGCAGTAACATAAACCCTTGTTCGGCCTTCTTTAATTCAGACATGGACAGTTGTGTCTGTTTATTGCCCAATCAGACTGCAGACAACTGTCAAGATTCAAATCTCTGCTTACAATGTAATGTAAAATAATAAAAAATGATCTCATACAGTCAAACTCGGTTAGAATATATCTTGGTATTCAGATAATACTGTGAGAGCTACAGTATGTATTGTAACAGGGTGTTTTCTAAATGGCCGTCCATATTTTATAGCTTGATAATTGCCTGTAGTAACGTGCACAATGCTGGAGTATAAAATAAACAACCATTAGCTCACAATAAACCATGACTATGCAAAAAGGGATATGGAATATGTAAGTAGGGGAAGAAATTTGTTTACAGTATCTTTAGAATATCTCTTTTGTTATGTTGTACTGTTGTGTATTTACCATGGCATTTGGTTACTTAGATTGTCTTTTTTCATTTGTCATGTATTATAGAATGATTCAGATAGCAGGTTAAGGTATTAAGTAGACAATACTTTAAAACATTTACACTGAAAATTCAGATAGATGGGATAGACTTATTTAGCTAGAGTATAAAATCAGAGTTCAGGTAAATAACTTGATGTGCATGCATTCTAAACAGATGTAAGGGTTCTCGGGAAACACATTTTCATGATGCCATTTAGGTTACTATTAATAGTAACATGTTAGTGGTTTGAATAGCAGGTTAGTTTATTTTTTATTAAAATAAACAATAAAGCAGTACAGTCAGTACTATGAGCATCTTTCTACATGGCAAATGTTTCAAATTGTAAACATCTTAATAATAGTCAAAATGTCTATTAATATACATAATTTATCTCTAATTCTGGTAAATGAAGATGAACATGCAGTGGAGGAAATAAATTTATCAAATGAGAAATAAAAATTAATTTGAATTTCATTGAAGGAAATAAGTAAAACATAATTTAATACTTGGTGGCAAAACCCTTGTTGGCAAGCACAGCAGTCAGATGTTTCTTGTAGTTTTTTATAAGATTTGCACAGACTTCAGGAGTAATCTTGGCCCACTCCTCTCTGTAGATCATCTCCAAATCCTTAAGGTTTTTAGGCCTGCATTTGGAAACACGAAGCTTCAGCTCTCTCCATAGATTTTCTATGGGATTGAGGTCAGGAGGCTAGGCCATTCCATGACCATGATATGCTTCTTATGGAGCCACTCCTTTGTTTCTTTGGCTGTATGTTTTGGGTTGTTGTCGTGCTGGAAGACCCACCCACGCCCCATTTTCAGTGCCCTGGCGGAGGCAAGAAGGTTGTCACGCAGGATTTTGTGATACATGGCCCCGTTCATCTTCTCGTCTATGCGGTGAAGTTGGCCTGTGCACTTAGAAGAAAAACACCCACAAGACATAATACTTCCACAACCACGCTTGACGGTGGAGATGGTGTTCTTAGGGTCATATTCTGTATTTTCTTCCTCCAAACACGTCGAGTTGGGCTCATCTGACCACAGCACCTTTTTTCCAGTCTCTTTCTGAGTCATTAAAATGTTCATTGGTAAACTTGAGGATTTTAAACCATTTCGTCTCAGTTTATTACCAACAATTCTTAGGAGACTGTGGTCCCAGCTGCCTTGAGATCATTAACCAGCTCCTCCTGTGTAGTTCTTGGCTGATTTTGAACCTTTCTCATAATCAATGAGACTCCACGAGGTGATATCTTGCATGGAGCTCTAGGCCCAGGTCGATTGACAGTAATGTTGCACTTCTTCCATTTCCGAATAATTGCACCAACAGTCACCCTCTCATCCAGGTTCTTACTTTGTAGCCCGTTTGGGACAGGTGTATCTCATGCAGGTAACAACTTCACTGAGATTAGAGTGTGTCAGTGGTCTGTGCGAGCCAACATTAGTCATGGTTTTTAGGGAATCAAATACTTATTTTCCTCATTACATTCCTAATTATTTTTTAATTCAAATATTATAAAATTTTTTAGATTTTCATTTTGATATTCCATCTCTCACTGTCAAAATGAAGCTACCATAAAAATCATAGACTGTTTAATTATTTGTTAGAGTACAAACTTTCAAAATTGGAGGAGGGGGGGGGTAAATACTTATTTTCTCCGTTATATAGGTATGTCCAAGCACTATGCATAAACAGAGCCAATACATAAATAAGTGATTTGGCAGTGAAAACTCTACACCACAATGAAAGTAATACGATCATCAGGTGATGCTTAACAAGGATTTATTCTAGTGGGATGTAAGTCTTTACAAAATGAAAAATACATGAAGCATCTCTCTCTAATGTGTTGAAATGTTACTTTTGTGCTGACAGCTTTTACTTCCACAACAGATACCACCTTTAAGCATTTGTTACCAAAATACAATTCTACTATTCAGTATAGTTCACTGGTGCTTTGGTTTTATAAAAAGAACATGCATATGACAAGACTGTTTACTTCAGGTTTCCACTCTCTTGAACACTACAAAGTGCTGAACTGTGATTGAAAGAAATTCACAGTAGGCTTGTTTAAAACTCAACCCTTTTTCATTCTTTCCATATTTATCAGCTTCTATTTTCAATAAATGCCTTCAGGAAACAAGGGACTCTTAGATTGAAACCATGTTTGAGTTCAACAAAGAAGAATGTCTTCAGCCAAAAATAATAAACCGTTTGCCATAAGGAAACAAGCATCCAGAAGACTGAAATAATATACTGAAATGATATTTAACTAAATAAATATTAAAGATAATAAATAAAAAAAAGTCTCTGGGGGTTTTGGTTATAGCTGTGGTGTTTTATGCCAGGATAAATGGTCAAATTACATGATTTACTGTGTTCCAAAATGAAAAGGATTTAAGACCTTGGCAGGGAACAAATGTACTGTATGTTTCTTTACATTTAGTGCATTTTAAAACATAATGGAGAAAAGGTTGCAAACATAAATTGCCTGTGCAAAAAGGTGATTTAGTGTTTTTTTCAGATCCTCCCATTATTGGGACCCAGACCTGGGGATTGGTTTAGATGTAATGTTGAAAATCACTCAAATACAGCCTCTGGCGAGGTGAAGGCTATTGGATATATACAAAGATTAGGGTGCAGGAGAGTACATTCCAGGGTCCCACTCATGGATGGGGGCAGGGTTTTCATCCTATGACGCTGACCAGGGCTGCCAGTGTCGGAATGTTGTAAATTGCTTTTAGACTCAACGTTACAAAACCGTAGGTGCACTTTGTTTCTGTATTTTCATAAAGAGTGAATTCAGCTCTGGCAAAAGGCTAAACATCTTTCACTTTTTGCTGAAAGAGATGTGTTTTTTTAGACTTTCACTATATTACCTAAGATTACTGAAGATCCTCACTCATTTGCCCAGACCGTTTGTAGATATCTTCTGTAAACATGTTTAGTGAGAGCAAAACCACCACAGTAGAAAAGGTTATTCATGTAACCCTTTAAACTTAGTGTTAGTGTTTAATTGAATTAAATTCACACGATGAAAGCCTCTTGAAGTCTGCATTGCGATAAAGAAACCTAAACTCTTCTCCCTGCTTCACCATCTCTCATACATAAATTGTTAAATGTTAAAACATTTCTGCTCAGTCAATCTGAGATAAGCAGCATTGCTTCAATCCATAGCATCGCCTGAATTATCTCACTCTTTTGTGGAATGAATGGTAGCACCAAGTCTCTACTAGCAGACATATATTCAATCAACCTCTCCATCCCTAGGTCTCACTGGGCTGTACACAGGCCGAGGGTGGATAAAGGACGGAAGATGGGTCAGAGTAGACATCAGTCTCCATGGATTTGTGACTCAAACTGCCTGATTAGCCTATTTCCTCTCCATTATTGTGGGTATTAGACAGGAGGAGGAGGAGGATATAAGGATAAAGCTGATATGGAGGACTGTGGAAGCTCATCCATCTCTTAAAGAGCTCAGGACTTGAGTTGACAAATCTTAGAGAGATGTTTCTATCTTTTCCAGGAATTAGACAGGGCTTGTCTTTGTGTGAGTGCCTGGCTGACCCTGAAAAGATCAAGGAAGAGATGGGAAGAGTGAAAGACAGAACAAGAAACAGAGAGGGTATATAGAAAAGAAAAGCAGAGGAGGGGAAGTAGGGAAGTGAGGGAGCAGATGGCCTGAGCTAAGGGCCAAGTCTGTGTCCTCCCTGGCACAGTGAGAGGATAGCCACCAAGCGTATGTGTTAGGTGGAGGTGTTAGGTGTGTGGAAAAGTGTATCAGCAAACAAAGGACATGACTTCTCGCAGAACAGAGTCAGCATACCTCTCTCTCTCTCTCTCTCTCTCTCTCTCGCTCTCTCTCTCTCTCTCTCTCTCTCTCTCTCTCTCTCTCTGTGTGTGTGTGTGTGTGTGTGTATGTCTTTTT
>JAVSBV010076853.1:0-10095 GCA_033117975.1 Parotocinclus spilosoma | reverse complement strand
TTGAATACAATCTTTGGCAATGGGGCACTATGGGGCAAAATGTGGCCTCGTGGGAGGACGTTGGTGTGACAGTTAAGGTACTGAACTACTGATTCCAAGGTTTAAATATTTGCGCTGCCAAACTGCCACTGTTGTGCCCCCGAGTGTGGCCCTTAGCCCACAGCCGGGTAAATTGTACCTTGTAAGATGTATCAGCTGTAATTTGGACAAGAGCGTCTACCAAATGTCCAAATGTACTGAATGTAAATGCAAATACAAATCAAAACTACAAGTCTAGTGTTTTGGTGGTGTTCTTTGAAATACACAATGCTGGTAATAAACAATGTGCCATTAAATAAGGGCATCAAATATTAGAATTACAGTACTGTGCAAAAGTCTTAGGCCACCATTTGAAATTCCATTGTTTTAGCAATGGTATAATGACCACATGTAATTACTCAAACTCTTTATTAGAATATATAATAATAAAAGGAATGTGTATGTGTTATTTAAACACTGCCCTTACCACCCCCACCCCTTAAAAGTTAACGGCCACAAATATTAAAAAAGAAAATCAGTGGAAAAGTGAAAAAGCAAGTCCAAGTAAGAAATTTTTGGGACCAATCATAGACAAAATGGTATATGTGGTCATTATAGCATTGCTAAAACAACACAAGGAATGAGAACAAGGAAGACTATTGCCCAGTTCTGTATTTCACCTAAACTAGGCAAAACAGACACAAACTGTAACTCTAGACCAACATACATCAGAGCAGTTAATGATTAATATTTGTTTAAAGCATCTAGGTGACATGTAAGGGTACAAACCTTGAATCCTGGAGGCCCTGGGCGCCCTGGGGTTCCGTGAGGACCTGGAGGACCCTGTAACACAAGAACATGTTCATGTTTTATTTGTGTGCCATCTCATCTTAATTTTAGTGCTTACACAGCAGGACGGGGTCACAAACCTTGACCATAGTAACTGTTTTTTTTTGTTGCCCCTGTGAAGATTTGTGGGAGAAAAGACAGGGAGGAGAGATGTAAAAAAGTCAGGGGGTTGCTTGTTTAACACAGACATGTTGTTAGTAGGGATGCTTTTCAAATAGTCTACAGGATACAATGCTGAGAAATCAAAGGGGTAACAATATCTCAAAAACACCATCAAGACTAAAATACATTCATGGATTCTGAACCAGCATTCAAAGCTTCCTAATGGCCGAACGTACCTTGCATAAGTAAACTTTTTAAACTTTAAAATTTTAAAAACTTTTTAAATTTTAAACTGTCACTCTTCTAAACCAGGATGTTCAGACTCTCTGTCTGTCTTTGCAGGGATTACTGTGGTTACAGTTACTGTTTTGTTCCTAAAAATGGTTCAGCTAATGAATATCAGGATAACAGGAGCTTACTTCCAATAGTTCCCTATGGAAACATCACTCCATGGTTCCTGTATATTAAAAGATTTCATAGGTTTAATGAACCTACATCAGAATAATATTATAGAGCAGGGAAATACTTGGATTGTTCCCCCTGCTTGTTATATGCAGAGTAAATAGATATTTGGTTTCAAGCAGACCCGTTGTCTACAGCCCAGTATACTAAACAGTACTGTACACTCACTGATCATTTTATTAGGTACACCTCCTTGTTTCTACAATCACTGTCCATTTAATTATTTTTGCTTACCATGTATAAGGACTTTGTAGGTGTACTATTACAGACTTTAGCCCATTAGTTTCTCTACATGCTTTGTTTGGCCCCTTTACTCTATTCTCCAATGGTCAGGACCCCTATAGGACCAGCACAGGTCCTATACACTGTTGGTGGTGGATCATTCTCAGCACTACATTAACACTGATCTGGTGGTGTTGTGTTAGTGTGTGTTGTGCTGGTATGAGTGGATCAGACATAGCAGTGCTGCTGCAGTTTTTAAAAAACAGGTTTTTTTGTCACTGCCAAACTGAAAATAGCGTCCTGTAGGAAGCGTCCTGTGAGCTCTGAGGTAAGATAAAAGCAATAGATGAAATTATTTCTCTTGATTTTGCATCTACAAGGTGGAGTAATATGGTAAATGTGAGTTCACAGTAAGTGAACCTAGTGTTTATGTTAGTGTTTAACATAGTGTTTACCTAATGTCCAGCAGTACTGCTGTGTCTGATACTATTATACCAGCAAAACACACACTAACCCTGTTGTGCTGAGAATGATCCACAACTCAATTAATCTGTGCTGGTCTTGATCATTAGACCGGACTGAAGGGGACGAACAAAATATCTCTGCAATTAAAGATCCATGATGTGATTTATACAGTAAGTGGAATTGATAAAATGGACAATGAATGTTGAAACAAGGGGGTGTACCTAATAAAGTGAGCTGTGAATATATAACGTACTGTTTAATACTGAGTGGATAAAACATGCTTGCTTTAAACCTTACTTGTTAGTTAAAACTAATATACAACTAACAGGCAGGCATAATTACTTAATAATTAACTACTGATGAAATAAAAGTGCAAGGTGTAGGTATAAGTAAGAAGTCATGTAATACTCCAAGATAATACATCTATATTTGAAATTAAATAATTTGATAAATGGAAGGTTATTTCACTTTGTTTACTCCTACATGCATGCATTCATTACATATTTAGTCAAGTTGAAAGTTGCATATGCAGCTAGTCAGAGCTACTTTTTCTTTTTTCAGCACATTACTTTATACCCACCTTTCTTGTTACTACTGCCTGTTTATTATAAACCCCCTCATTTTATAGATCTACCTACAGCATAGATCATGAACCCTGATTAAGTTAAATTGGGCAACATGGAAACATAAACAACGCTTTATCTTAAGTAAGAATACTAATTTGTGAAAACAGTCTAACACATTCTCATGTCATGGGTCATTTAATAAAGCGTATTTACAGCACAGCACTGAGGAAAAATATGAAATGTCATTTTTGCCTGCGTTAACACTCTTTAAGAGAGCAGGGCAGAAAGAGTGAGGCATTACTGTGGAACAATCCCAGGAGAAACATAAAAATGATAAAAACCCAGCCAACAATTATAATTACATACAATGGAAAAGTCTTCACACTCTCTAAATTGGTTTCATTTCAATGCTGGGTGTTCAAATAAATTTCTAAATGGTTATAATTACACAAGCAACAAGTCAGGAAAAAGAAACAAACTGGCATGCACACAGTGTTTATGTAATATGGTCTGCAGGGCTACATGAAATAAATCATAATTACTGTATGTGCACAAATAGAAAGACATTTTCTGATAATAAGTAATCCACGTGTGGGAAAGAAATCCCACACTCCCAGATACAATGAGCTCATACAATAAGCTCTACAAGTCACCTTACTGAACAGTTAATTATAATAAGTTAATTATTATTTGTACACACAACAAAAGTACACTCACCCACCAATTCATCAGGTACACCTGCTCAACTGGCCTCTAACGCAAATATCTAATGGCAAAAACCCAATGCAGGTATGTTCACATGGTCAGGAAAACCTGCTGAAGTTCAAACTGAGCATTAGAGTTGGGAGGAAAGGTGATTTAAGTGACTGTGGCCTGGTCTGAGTATTTCAGAAACTGCTGATATACTGGGGTTCTCACGCACAGCCATCTCAGGGGTTGGGATAATTCAAATAACTGATGTGCAATTGCATCATAGAAATCTGCAAAAACTGTGTGATGCTATCATGTCAATATGGACCAAAATCTCTGAGGAATGTTTCTAGCACCTTGTTGAATATGTGTCATGAAAAAGTAAGGCGGATTTCATAACAGAAAGGGTATCCAATCCAGTACTAGCAAGCTGTACCTAATAAAGTGGCATGTGAGTGTAAGTTACTGTTAAAATTGTATATACATACAGTCGATTCCGGTTAATGGGACCACATCAGGTCGTGATCGTTTTGGTCCTAAACAACGGCTGGTCCGATTAAACGAACATGCCCTATGCTACAAGACGGGACGTGCTATGTAATATATTAAATGTTTATTAAACCTTTATTGTGTGATTTACCCGAACAGCGAACGTACAAACAAGAACCTCTGTTGCTTCCGAACTTGGTTCATTGAAAAATACATTTTCTAAAAATAGATTAGAGTCTCTAAAGTGATGAGCCTCTAAAGTGTACTGGTTACAACACGTACTGTGTTGTACTATGTGTAATGGTAAAATATTATATCACAATAATTAAATATGTTTTCACGATACACGATATTTATTATGATACATGATTTATTATGATTATGATATGTGATAGCAGATGAATTTCATCAGTAGATCAGTGACAGATTCTTAAAAAAATACTATGCAATTCTAGCCCAGACCTAGTAAGGTGAGTTTTATTCAAAATGTGCTGCTCTTCATCCAACTTCTTACACTTTTTATAATAAATATGCAGTCGGTCAGTGTTCATTAATTATGTGTTCTTCTCCAATGATAGCCTTGATATGCTAAGAAAAGCATATTGTTTATCGTGATAACAAATTTGATCCTAATTTGATAAAATATCAGCGTATTGTTCACCCCTAGGCTACAGAATGGATTAAAAAATGTTTTTAACCTGAAATAGTGCTGTTGCCTCACGGCACCAGTCCAGTCAATGTGGAGTTTGCATGTTCCTGTCATCTGTAAGTTAGACCCCATGCTACCCCAAATTGGACTGAGTACAAAAATGACTAAATGAATATATCAATGTGTCACTGAAAAAGGATGAACAGGAACATTTCTGAGGTGGTAGAGAAAATATGAAAATGTTTAAGGCTGCTTATTATGGAAAACCAACTCGGTGTAATCAACTTTAAAGTCATGTGACAGATGTAAGCCCTCAGGTCTTACCACAAGTTTTATAGATTCTTCTGAAGCACCATATAGGCTGGCTCTATAAGGGTAACCCGTTTTAGTGACACATCCTCAGATGAAAGGCATAACGTATATCTCTTTCCGTTACAAGCTACACATGTGGTTCGTTTAACTGTTTTAAAGATGTGAGAGTTAAAATAGAAAACAAGGAGTGAGATCTGCCAGCCTTTGACATTTTATCTGGTTTCTTTTGCGCAGCTTCAATCAGCAAGTGTGGTCAGGGGTATGTAAGTGCTTTTTACCACTGCTCCAGTTCCACAGCTAAACACTCATTCTGCAGCTTTTTTTTGGGGGGGGTTATTATTTTTACAGTGAAGGTGAACATGGTTCTGCAATACACCACATGAGAACAAATGTGTTTACATGGTTCCAAAACCCCAAACAACACAGTAGACTTTCAGCAACACAACAGCGCTTTGATTCAGCAGACGCTAATAAGAAACCTTCTGCTGATTATATTTGCTAAAGAGCTGAAAGATCTTGTGTGAGCAAAGCAGAACTTCCAAGTAAGATCCACTGACATCTTCAAAACATGAGCAAAATGAATAAACAATAGGAGGAATGGAGGAGCTTTCAGTTATTTACGCAAATGACCGAGGTGTTTCTAAGCTATTTGTTGTACTGGGGAATTTAGTGGGGCACAGCTGTACCCCTCTGCTTGCCAATTCGTTATGGGGGCACAACCGTACTTGAAAATAAATAGGAACAATAAAAAATAGGAATTTTTAATTAGTTGCATTAACTTAACACTTATAGTGATGTAAGTGATTTTAGTTTAATTAATGCCTTTCGCTTTAGTCGAATATGTACTTTTGGTAGGATATATGGATAAGCGAAAAAACTAAACAAAACATATAGCTATGAGCTAACATGAACTTTGTCTCAAATATTTGCTGTATAAAATCATTTTTTTCTGACTAAAGATTTTGGCTGCTCAAGCTGGTGCATAATGGGAAATGTTGTGCAGTTGTGTATCCTTTGTAATGCGGGATAAATTTGACATTTTAGCATGATTTTAGTGAAACATAGACACCCTTGCAAATTATAATATTCTTTGGTAAAGTGATTGACCATATTCTGTCATATCCTGGCACTCACCCAGGCTAAGTGTTTGAAAGACTAAAATAAATAGGAACAAATCCATCGTGCGCTTTATCATCCATCACTGTTTGCGGACCGTAGTTTCCCATTCCCAAGAATTCCCATTTCCTTTTATTAGTGCGAGAAAAAGAGTAATCCCAGGAGTTTTTCATGAGCTTTCAATTTTCATGAGGTGAACTATTGTTTGAACGTAGAGCTTCTGAAAACAGATTTCTACCTTACAAGCTAATTGCTGTGTGTTTAATGGCATGCCTATGTTGTGCTCAGCTCACACTGGTAAAAAGCTTGAATCTGATTTACACTGGGTCTATGTGTTCATGAAGCTTTTCCATATGCAAAATAACTTCCTGCTGGAGTCGCAGCATATGGATGTGATTATCCTCATCCTGTCACCTCTCACACACAGAATGATAAAAAGGGAAAGAAAGAGGGAGGAGAGGCTGGTTAGCTCACACACAAACTGTTACAGTGTAAATACTGTACGTGCAAAAACAAATACCATATGAAACAGCCAGTGCACATTCAAAGGTAAAGACGTGTGTTGCTAGGTAGAAAGATATGGACAAGTCTGAGACAACCAGTAAAAATGCTTCTGTTTCTCAAATTTAACACAATGGTCTTCGTAATAAATCATATTATCAGCCTATTATCGTGAAGAAATCTTGTTGCTATGGATTTTCTTCCACAGTCAACTGACGTAAACCCTACTGAGCATTTATGGGGGCACTCAAGGACAGATAAGGCCAAGAATTCACTAGCATCCCAAAATGCTTTTTGAAATATTGTGTGATAATATAGATCAGACACTGATCATTGGATAAATGATTCAACAGATTTTGCACAAACATGGAGTCCAGTGTAAATACTACTAAATTCTGCAAAAAGCTATGTCTTGTTTAATGCCCATCTGATTAATGTCTCTTCAATTTAATGACTGAAGACTTCGAAATGTTAACAATATTATAATAAAAAAAACCTGTCTTTTAACTCCAGACACAGCTGCCTTAAACAGACACATAAATGGCAAATACATGGTACAGTGCTGCCTGAATTATGATGTCACAGTATGCAGTACGATAGCTCACATTTGGACTAGAAACTGCTCTAATCTAGTTAAACTAGATAATCAGAAAAGCAGATGAAAAGTCAAAGCAAGTTGATCGATTATGCAAATGAGATGCAAACTCAATTATCATGATTGAGTAGTAAGTGACATATCCATGGAGGTGTCCAGAAGTATGTTAAACTGGTCGAGAGTGCCACACATTGAATGTTCAGTAGCGTGTATCATCACCCAAGACTGCCGAACACACTGACAGTGATGGGGCATGGACAGGATCAGATTGCCCAGCAGTTCTTTTGGGATCGTCTTCATATTAGTTTTGAAATATCCCCTAACTTTTGTGAGCAGAATTTAAAACCTTTCACTCATTGAGTCTTTGATTAATCTGGCTGATCTTCCTTTGTTGTTCCTAATACTGTCTATCAATGCATTCTGACTTCCGCCATACAAAAGTATCAGGTCTATCAAACCATCTACTTAAGTGTTACACTGTGAAAATACATTTTATAGAACAGCATGGTGGTGCAGTGGGTAGCACTTCCACCTCCTATTGAAATGACTAGTTCAATTCGGACCCTGAGCTCCACCTGTGTGGAGTTTGCATGTCCTCCATGTGCTTGCGTGGGTTTTTTCATGGTTTCCTCCCACATTCCAAAGACCTGCCTGTTAGGTTAATTGGTGTTTCCTTAAAAGTACCCTTAGTTTGTGAGTGTATGTGCCCAATGATGGATTGGCACCCTGTCTAAGGTTGTACCCTGGCATGACCCTGACTGGAATAAGCATATAAGACAAGGAATAAATTAAAGACCCTTTACATTTATATTACAGTAACATAAAAATACTACGTGACTAAGTACTGTATGACTGTACTATACTACAGACTAATGTCTGGTTAATGTTCGTTTTGGTCAACATCCTGTTCCACAGAGCGTAATGCAGTCATTACACATACACATGACCCCTGATCAGGGTCGTGCCCATTGCCCATCTTGAAGCAAGATTCAAGCGAGGCATGAACAAACACACATTGGTCTGGGTGCCAGTCCATCATAAAGTGTATAAAAGGGTTGCTGTTGCAGCATCTGGGGTGCTCCCTAATCCGACCTCTTATTTCTCAGACAGGCAGTCACTAGAATTCAAACTTCTGGTGGTCAGTTAGCAAATGACCAGCACCATAGCGCCAATGAGCGTACAGTGCATGAAATTACTGATTCAAATTCCATTTCATTAATGAGTGAGACTCTTTTCAACTGCCAACTGTGCAAATATTATTCATATAGAAATGTTTACCAGAAATGATCTACAGAAAATTCTATAATCTATCTACTTGAAAAAAGCACTTTGCACAACATAGTCTAATTTGCTTCGATGCTGCACATGTGGCAGTGGTTAGTAGGCAGACAGAGCCAGAGAACAGAATCTGGGTCAAACCCAAGATACGCTTCTTTTAAAAATGATTGTGCAAGAGAAATCATAACAGAGATATGAGTAATGTCACTGCATAATGCTGAAGGAGAGAAAGTCATCTTAGCCTGGTGTGGGAGCGAGTGTAAGGTGACACCCAAGCATATTGACTGGTTTGTATATTTCAGCAGCTTCTTTACATTTCACACTAACTTTAAACATTGATTTGACAGGAGTGCCACACTGCTTACTGTCAAGCAGAACATCTGCTGAGAGCTGCTAAATCACCTGAAGCAAACCACTGGTCTGGCTGCATGGACGTCAATATAACTCCTCGCACCAAACATTTTTCCATATGGCATTTAATTTCCACAGTGCATTTCTGAGGAAACGTCTTCCACAGCATCGTGAACCACTTGAATCTCCTGAATTGAGAACAGAGGCCAGATTTACAGTACAATTTACTGCACCGTGTGCTGAACATGTGAAGTGCTGTAGTATGTAAGCTATATATTAAGAGCAGACAAGCCATATGATCCATAGACGCACATTTTCAAACAGGATGGGGGTAATCTAATAAAGGAAGTCTATAAACATTAACAATGTGGCGTAAAAGTCTTAGCAGCCAACGTTACACTGAATGACAGGAGATGGAAACCTTAACAAAAGACGTTCAGAAGTGACCGGGTCAAATGTCAAAACAGCAATACACTGAAACACAACTGATGCTTGCTTATTACACAGGTTATTGTTAAAGGCTTAGTGCTGTGTGGAATGGGACAGAAAACTGCAATCATGCCAGCCTTGGGCATTTCTCTTAAAAGCTCTGTTTTGCTTGTAAACACTCCATTTAAGAGGAAATTAAAAAATATATATATAGTTAAATCTGACCATAAAACTTCAAACGTGTCGACACAACACCGGAAATTATCACAACTCAGGAAGAAGTCAAATCTTGCATTTTTTGTTGGGGGGGGTTGAGTTAAAAGTTGTCATTTCTTTTTACTGTTCTGCTAGTAAACACTACACGGAACCAATTGACTGCAAGTGACTGATACAAGTAGCTTCGACTGTCAGTCTGGCCTGTTCAACCTGGGTTTGACCTTGAGTTATGCATCCATCCCTTAAACTAAGGGCAGATTTGTGGTATTTTGGTATTACAAACATCACCTGATTATAAAGTCTGTGTTTATAACTTTACTAACTATATATTCTGTTTTCTCTCCAAGCTCTTGTTCCGGTACAAGTTCCAGTTCTCACACTAAGACGTTCTTCCGGTACCAGCTCAGGCTCCACTTAAGCTGTTCTTCCATCATCAGTTCCAGGCCTCATACTGTTACTTAAACCACATCAGATAGCCCTGTATCTCCCTCTCCCATCCTCTGGCTGACTGAGCATCACTCATATTCTTTACATGATTATATTAATTATTTTATTTATTATACAGTGCATCCGGAAAGTATTCACCGCGCTTCACTTTTTCCACATTTTGTTACGTTACAGCCTTATTACAAATTGTATTAAATTAATATTTTTCCTTAAAATTCTACACCAAATACCCCATTATGACCATGTGAAAAAAGTTTTTTGGAGAGTTTTGAAAATGTATTCAAATTAAAAAACAAAGAAATCATATTTACATAAGTATTCACAGCCTTTGCTTAATA
>JAVSBV010076842.1:0-10095 GCA_033117975.1 Parotocinclus spilosoma | reverse complement strand
ATTTTGGTCCAAATAAGCGAATAACTAAACGTATTTAATAGGATTTGTTTCGGTACTTTAGGATTTCGTCCAAATAAGCGGCTGGTCCAATTAACCGGTGGTCCTATTAACGGGAATCGACTGTAGTATTTATCATCTGTACAGTGTCTTAGTGCAGGCAGTGCTGTTTATGTGAAGACTATTTCCTATTGTTGTGGTACGCGTGTTGTTCTGAAGCATATCCAGGAAAAAAAAACACTCTATGTTAGAGATGACATTTTTTCTAGGCACATTATTTGTGCCTCATCTATTTTCTGTGTTCTAATGATCCTGGGCTCTTTTTTTTTTTTTTTTTTTTTTCCAGCTCACTGTGATTGTTGTGATAAACCAAAACTGTATGCTGTTTTGATGTTTTTGAAATATTCATTTTTTAAGGAATATTTTCTAGCTTGAGATGTGAGGTGCCAAAATAATAAAAAAAGCTAACAATCTAGGGTTGAACTGAGATGGTTAAAACTATCATCTGTCATTGCATTGCACAGGAGTCTTAAGAGTTGATTAAAGCTTTGTGTGCTGCCTTTGTTATAGTCATTGTTTAATTATGTGAATGCTACAATGTCTTGTGTTTGTACAATCATTATTAATTACAGGTTGTTAGTCCAAATAGTAGCTGATAAAAAGGGTTTGTATTGGAGGTACAGTGTCACATCAGCAAGCTGGTGAACCATCTCTGTTGCTTACGATCCTTCCTTAACATGCACTCTGTATTGTACTGGTACACTCATCTGCCACTTTATTAGGTATAGCACACTTACGCCTGCAGAAATGCCCGAATTCTGTGCGGCCTTAATTCAAGATGCTGGAAACATTCCTCATAGGTTTTTGTCCATGATGCCATCAGGCAGTTGCTGCAAATTCGTTGGCTGCACACCTAGGAAAACTCCTGTTTCACCACATTCCAAAGGTGCTCTATTAGACTGAAATGTAACTGTGGAGGTTGTTTGAGTACAATGATCTCATGGGCATGTTCAGTAGACCAGTTTGAGCTTTGTGACATGGCACAGTTTCTGACCCTACTATCCAAATGTTGCAGCAGAAATGGAGATTCATCAGATCAGGCAACATTTTGCTTCTGTTGTGCCTCACGTGCTTCCTCATAGCCGACAGGAGCGGCTCCTGTGCTAATGTAGCCGTTTGACGTGTTGTGCATTGAGATTCTCTTCCGCCTTGGTTGTAAGGAGTGGTTATTTCAGTTGATGTTGCCTTTCTATAAGCTTGACACTCCTCTGACCTCCAGCATCAACAAGGCAGTGTCACACAAGAGAAATGCTGCTTGTGGACCTGCTTTTAGACCTTTCTTTGTAAACGCTAGATATGGCTGTGTGTGAAAATCCCAGTTAATCAGCAGTGTCTGAAATACTCCAACTAGCCTGTCAAGCACCAACCACTCAAATGTCAAAATTTAGCAGGGCATCTTGACCATATCTACATGCCTACGTGCCAAGTTTCAAATGATTGGCTATTGGCGTTAACGAGCTGTTGTACAGGTGTACCTGAAGTGGCTGGTGAGTGTATCATCTAATTTTGGTATCTCTTTCTGTCTTGGGGCAGTTAGGCTGTAATAGGTAGGTTAGCTGATATCATTCACTTGTAAAAACATATGGCAATTTAACATTTTGAGGTACAGATACTGATAATTTATGTTACACTATTTATATCTCAGGGAGGTTACTGATGATTATAAGGTTCTTTCTCTGTATATTATTTTTTTTTTTTCGTGGTATGATGTTGACTGATCTTTTTAACCTCCATTGTTAGGTCATTTAGGGATGGCTTTTTATTTTTATGACACCTCTTGCTAAACACTGTGAGTTCTGCAAGTGCCTTTTCTTGTTAAATGTTGCTGTAGTGTGATGGGTCATCTGAGCGTCCCAACTATCTTTTCTAACCAGCTTTGTAAGATGCTCTAGACAGTCCCACAGCATTCTGTTACTGAACTGTGGCTCCACATAACTGACTGCATCATCTTGTTAGCCTGTAACTGTATTTTTGTGCCAGATCTATTTTATGAATGTTGTGACATGAATTAGATTAGGATGATGACATGGTGTTTGTGCTGTGTAGATGTGGAGTTCTGTGATGTTTCTTCTAATCAATTATTTATAAATCTATATTTTAAAACTTGTGTGTGGAAATTCTTTAATGAACAGAACCATCAGACTTCAGGCATCTGTTTGGAAACAATGAAGTGTGTACTTTATATGCAAGCTTATTTATTTCAATCAAAGCCATTATGTATAAAGAAAATTACTAGGCAAACTAAGCAGGCAGATTTGAGTCCCAAAGCCATACATTACAAACTACGCTTGCTTTTGTTTCAAATGAGTTTCACTTAAAGACCTAATCAAGGCTCATGTCTTCTTCATCATCTTTCTTGTCTTTAGGATCTTCCTGTTGATCTGCTTTAGCTTCTCCCTCCATGGCTTTGGCAAACGCTTCTACATCTGCAAATCAGAAATCATGACTAGCTTTATACAAGTGTACAAACAGAAATTAGGGGAAATGCTCATTGAGCACTTTAGGAACACATGATCATGATTCATCACGATGCAAAAAATTTTATCATAGAAATTGATTATGTCACTTGCCTTCTTTTTATGTGATCTAATGCAGTGTTGCAGGGGACTAAAGGTTAATTTAGTTACATTTTTATACCAGAAAAAGTACACACTTTGAATTGTTATCCTTAGAAATTTTACATGGTTAGTTAATGTATGGTGATGCTATACATTTATGTAATAAAATACCGTAGTATTTTATTTCAATTTATTATATATTCAATTTTATAAATGTATTAATTGCATGCTTTTGTTTGGTTTAAAGACTTATTCTAGAAAAATATGCATTTTTTTTACACTTTAAAAAGTAAAAAAGTGCGAGCACCGTTGCACCCCTACTTCTAAATGGTGTGGATTCCAAAAATTGTTGAAAAATTCCTTTGAGAGTCTGGAAGTACTTCGTTGCCTTTCCTGCAGATTTTCATGCTGTGAATCTTCCTTTGTACCACAGCCCAGTGATGTACTATCACATCGGAGTACACAGTATATGTAATATTCACACATTTAATGAAATTTTAGGATATTGAAAGAGTAAAAAAATACCACAACTTACTCCAGATGACTTAGGCTGAATATTTTCTTTAGAACATTTACAGATATATTTTATTCTTATGAGTGATTCTGAGGGATAATTTGTATCTAGAGCTGGATTTTGGACACCCCTGTTAAAGTGGGTTCAGATCAGAGTACTGGAAAGACCACTTGAACAACACTGAATGCATGGCCAGTTTGATCAATCATTACAAAAGTTTGAAATAATACTCGCTTTGTGAGGCTGATGCATTCAATCGAACGACGACTGTTTGGTATTAATGGGTATTTAAATTGCCTTTTACAACTGTGCAGAGTGATTATTTACATTTACAGCATTTAGCAGACGCCCTTATACAGGGCGACATACAATTAATAGTCTTACAATCCTAGTAATTGTGGGTTATGGGCCTTGCTCAGAGACCCAACTGTGGCAGAGGTGGGATTTGAACCCAGGACCTTCTGGTCCATACTCCCGTACCTTAACCACTAGACCACCACAGTCCCATTATCTGAATAGCAGTAGCATATCCAGAATGGCCATTTTCTGTTGACCTCTAAAATAGTTTCCATCTGCAGAACTACCACTCACTGGGTGTCTCTCTGTTGCATTCTCAGTAAACTCTATTGACTGTTGTTCATGAAAATTCTAGAGATCAACAGTTTTAGAAATACTCAACCCAGGCCTTCTAACACCAACAATCATTCCATGGCCAAAATCACTGAGATCACAATTGTTACATGACGCTATTGGTCTGTATATGCACATATGCCTACGTATTGCACTATAGCCATGCTGATTGCCTGGTTAGATAACTGCATGAATAAGCAGGTGTTTTTAAAGTGCTCAGTGAGTTTATGGATGTGTTAAAGAATGCTAAATACACCCACTGTGTACTTACCTCCTTTATTAGCTGCATCTACAGCTTCTGCAGGTAACCCAAACTGATGCATCAGTGGTCCCAACTGTCCTGATGCTAAAGCACTACTGAACAAACTCATAGCCTAAATAAAAGAAACAGAAACAGGAATTTGAGCAAGAATCACTGAGATCAAATACTCCTCTAATTTCTACACCCAGGGCATGTTCTTCAGAGAGTGAACCCTCCCTACAAGGACAGCAATGGTCAAGGCAGCATTTCGAGGTTACCTAAAGCTAGCTGTTTGGTGTGTCCAACAAAACAAAAACAGCCCTTCCCTTCACTTTCCAAAGCCACAAACCCAAAACAAATGCTGCTGAGGCTTCAGATCGGGGCTGCTGGAGAGCTTGTGGAAGTGGCGGGGCAGATACACACCCTTACTGTATAAAATGTGCCATTTGCCCCAATTTTCAAATACAAGATCTGTGATGTCAGGGAGACCAGTGTTGTTCTTTTTCCCCCCAGATTATTTACTTCATTCCCTGTACCAGTGTGTCATGTGTGAGCTAAAGTGTTTTGTCTCTGCCTTTCTTCTTTGTTGTACTCAGACAATGTTTTGACCCTTAACTCCTAAATAAACACATGACCTATGTGAGAGTCAGACCTGCTGAAACTGTGGCGAGGAGAGTGTGCTGTGGAGCTGGTCTGTGCTCTGGGGCAGAGTCTCTCCTGATGGAAGGAAGGGGAGCAACCTTTGCTGAACTTCTGCGTTTGCTAAGATTGGGGCCATGATCTCTGGTGTTAAAACACTAGCAAGATCAACTGTTCAAAGAAAAGATAAGAAAAGCTTTATTAGGACAATGACTGATTTCAGATTTACAGTACTGTGCAACAGGCGTTCTATATTTTTCAGTTGGTATGCTACTTATTCTTTAGATTTGATTTGTCGCTGCACTTTGCAGTTGTACAGACAGCAGCTCATCTGATTCTCTACATACTTTTAGTCTCTTGTTATCAGGACCCCCACAGAATGGGTATTATTTGTAAATAGTGGATAATTTTCAGCACTTTGGTGGTTTTCTATTCACCAAGTTTTTGCAAATGTGAAAAGTGTGCAAAGGAGAAATTGAATAGAAAAAAAGTCAACATTTGGGGGAAAAACAACAAAATATCACTAAAGGTTTAACACTAGAACGAGGTGGAAATTTATATTTTCCCTGCCAACATTTTGTAAATGTACATAGCATTTACCAATCTATCAGATGGTAAGTCGGCTAATGATGTGATAGTGGTGTGTTTGTGCTCATTGCTGGAATAAAAATAATTAACCTACCAAAAATCTCCAGCCATATCCAGCATCCTGTAAGCACTGATGGAACAGAGCATGACTAACACAAACAGATGATCTGCTACCTCTGACATCTACAAGGGGCAGCAATCATAATGTATCGAATAAAGTGCACTGTGAGTAAAGTGTTTTAACCTAAGCAGCATTACTTTACCATGTCCAGTTGTACCAGCTAAACCAGCGCACCCTAACACACCACCACCTCCACATCAGTGCTGAGAATGATCCACCTGATCTGTGGTGGTCCTACATGGGTCCTGACTGTTAGACAATAAAGGACTAAAAAAAATCTATAGAGAACTATAGGATGCAAAAAAAATCGATGCATTATAGTCTGTAACTTCAGAACTACAAAGTGTAGTGACCACTGAACATAAATAAACAGAATACAAACTGGAAAAATATAGTATGTTTAGGACTTTTGCACAGTACTGTGTATACATTTAAAATACCTGACAAGATAACTTTTCAAAAATTCTTTCAAATGTAGACCTCCTTGTCCAGATGCAGGTACATTCATAGTTGCCAGGATGTTCTGCAGGTCGCTGAGCTGGATGGGGCTAGTAACACCGACTGGGGCAGCCGGAGCAGCAGGGGTGGTTGGCGTGGTTATGGGAGAGGCTCCAGTGGTGGCAGAAGGAGTGGTGAGGGTGGTTGGAACTTGGGAGGAACTGATTCGTGTAGCTGCTGATGTGGATGATGGAGTGGCGGCTGTGGACTGGCTGCGAGAGCTTGCACAGAGGAAAGAATACAAATTATATTCACGATCAGTCTTCTGAGAAATGAAGAGCATATTCACAAAGCTCTATACTGATAGTACTAGATCAACATGTTTACCCACAGGTGTTAAGACCACAGAGTATCTAAGGAGCAATAAGACCTTGAAGAACCGGTACACATTTACTCACAGCATAATGTCCATACAGACACTGTTATTAGTATTATACAGTTATCCATATTATTAAGGTAATTAACCTATGTACCCATATATTGCATTACCTTGCCAGAAACATTAGCATTTGTATTACATTAGCAGTTGTAACACACGGCATGTACCATCGCAGTCTCTGATGCAAGACTGATTAAACGCAGAGCAATGTTTGGCTCTCCTTATAAACAGCAAGATGACAGTAAGGTGCAGGTCTTGCCACTGGAGCCTAATATTTTTTATAATATTGCATCTTTGCAACGCTGTCAAGAAAGATAAAGTCACTCGTTTCTCAGTCAGTTCCCTGCTCCATTCTGAAATAAATACAGCAGGAAATACGTTATGCTGTCACAAAGACTACTAATTCCAAAGATGATTGCGTGTGAGAGACAGTACAAGCAAGCACATGGGTTGAGGAGGGGCTGAGTGAATCAATGCGCTGCACACAGTGTTACAATGAAATGATTTTACCCATCTTAAACGAGAGAAAAAATAATATACGATGGATGTTGATGTATAAGAAGCACTGCAGTAAGCTCTTAGGCAATGTCTGATACCCTACTGCATACCCTGGCCAGCACAGTGGGTGTAGCATCTTGGGTCCTTTCTGTGTCTGCATGTCCTCCCCATGTCTGCATGGGGTTACTCTGGGTACTCACCCATAAGTGTCTGCAGTAGCCAAATGCATCAAGTATTGGACTATGGACCAGAATATCTCTGCCAAGCTACCACAGTTGGGTTCCTGAGCAAGGTCCTTAACCCACGATTGTTTGGATTATTTGACTGCATGAATTGTAAGTCCCTCTGCATAAGGGCATCTGCTGAATGCCAGAAATGTAAAGGTGTCTTTTTTGGAAATCATCACGGCAAGCTATGAGTTATATTTTAATCTGTCATCATTATCTACATATTACATCAAATGCTTCACATTAATATGATAAAAAGCTCAAATAAGTCCTTTACATTGGCATCATTTCTATCTCACAATAGTCTATACACAATATTATAATGGAATGTGCTTAATTGTCAGTGCTGCTTGGCAGAGTTGAAAGTTCGAGCTGTCTTCACCGGGTGAGTATGAGTAGCTGCTTATGCGTCAGTCGGGTATGAACATGGGATGATGGTTTGGTTTAGTCTGTTGTTCATTTGAAAGTTACAAGTCTTTATTCACAAATATGGAATGAAGATCAAAGGAAAATAGTATTGTGGCGTGACAAATTAATAAAAAAAATATGTTATAAATGGTCAAAATATTGCTTAAACAACAAATGTAGAGTTTTGCAACGTCCTGTAATTTACTCTTTTTAGCCCACAATAAGCAAGTTAAAGCAGAAATCAGGTTTCATCTGCAATGTTTTTCCCTGACCCTGATCTGTCTATCCTGTAGTTTGAGAGCATCTGATTACCATCTGTGCAAGTAGGACTGCTTGATGCAAACACTGCTGTTAGGCAATGCTGTAGCATTAAAGGCCTGTCTTTTAACTGAAACAGGTTTAATCATTCTCATGCATCCTCTTGTTTGACTCACTACTGTTGTTTGGATGTTTAATAAAGTAGCCTCTGTAAATGCTGAAGACTATTGTTTGTTGTGTGGACGCTGGAACCAACAATAAATTATTACCTATCAATTCAAAAGCAAAAAGCTTTTTTTTAAAAAAGCAGTTTGATTGTGTTTCTTGTTTAGAAACCGCCATGTTGACTTGGGGCTCATGTTCGATTCCCTGTTCAGCATGTGAAGAGTTTGCATGTTTTCCCGTACATCTGTGTGTCTTTACTAGGTACTAGTTTAATCCCACATTCCAAAGGCATGCATTAGGTTAACTAGTGTCAAGTGTTACTGTGTGTGAGTTTGCACCTTGCAATGGACTGGTGCCCTATCTAATGCAGGTTCACATCTTGCACCCTGTGCTGCTGGTTAGACCCTCATGAACTGGCTTCAGAGGGAATGAAGATGAGCTAATTAATTAATGGATGTTTCTTCTACCTAGAAGTGCTTGCTATAGTGGGTGCATCAAACTTGCCAATAAGTTTCAACGTTTATCTACTAATCAATTAGGGAATTCTCATGTTACCTGGATGATGAGCTGCTGGTTGCTGGAACACTACCTCCCAACAAGCTGGCAAGTCCAGGACCAGCTAAAGCACCCAGACCCCCTGCACATGGTGCATGGTACAAAAAAGGCAAAAGACACACAGGATTAATTTTTACACAATTCTACGCACTCCTGAACTGATTTCCAATTCTGTTTAAGATGTTTGCATGAAAAATAGTGTGAGCAAGAAGTAAAATATAAGTAAAATAAGTAGTGAGCTGACCTTCACCGTGCAGTTACTCACCAAGTCCTCCAAGTCCAGTTGGTCCAATCAGCTGCATCAGCTGGTTATGGCTCATATTACCCAAAAGACTCTGCAAGCCACCTTCACCTGTTGCAAATGAGGCAATTTTGTAATATGTTCCTTACTCATGGTGGGTAGATCATGTGGGAGGTATAAACATGTTTAAATGTATTAATGAATAAACACCTCCTAGTGCTGAAAGCTCATGACCGCTGCCTCCACCACCTCCAAGGGCTCCAGGCATGGGCGGATTATTCAGATATTCATTCACTTTCCGGCAGTACTCATCATCTTTATCTGTTTTGGGCTCCTACATAAATATTTAGACAACAAAACGCTCAATACAGTGACAATATACACTCGCCAGTCACATTATATGTGCACCTGTTCAACTGCTTGTTGACACAAATATCTTAACAGCCACATGGCAGCGACTCAATGCATTTAGACATCAAGGTGACCTGCTAAAGTCCAAACCATGAATCAAATTAGGAAAGAAAGTTGATTTAAGTGTTTTTGGCCATGGCATGGTTGCTGGTGAGTATGTCAGAAACTGCTGATCTTTAGTTTTTACACAGAATTGTCAGAAAAGAGAAAATATCCAGTGACCTCCAGTTTTGCATAAAGTAAATTGTGATGACACAGGTCTGTGCAGAATGGCCAGACTGGTCTAAGCTGTTAGAAAAGCAACAGTAACTCATATAACAATTTGTTACAACTGAAGAAGAAGACTACAGGAGACGATCTCTGAATATACATGTGCAACCTTGAATCAGATGGGCTCCAACAGCAGAAAACCACACGGGGTGGCACAGATATCAGCGAAGAAGATGCAACGGAGGCTACAATTGTTATAGGCTAACCAAAACTAGACAACAGAAGATGTTGCCTGGGTTGATGAGTTTTGATTCCTGCATACCAGCATTTGGATAGCAGAATCAGAATATGTTGTAAACAACTTAAAGCATAGATCTATCTTAAACAGTTAAAGCTGGCTGTATAATATAATAAAAGGTATACCCTAAGGTAGAGCACCTTTAGGGTGTGGTACAATGGGACCATTGCATGTGAATCCAACAAATCAGCTTCAAATGTTATGACACCATTATGTCAATAAGGACAAAGGTCTCAGGAATGTTTCCAGTATCTTGTTAAATCTATGCCATAAAGAATTGAATCAGTTTAGGGCTGCAACTAACGATTATTTTAATAATCAATGAATCGGTCGATTATTTTTTTTATTTTTTTATTTTTCGATTAATCGGATATTAAAAAAAATATTTCCCATGTCTTTATTCGGAAATAGAGCATTGTATAACAGAGACAATAAGTGCTTACAGTAATTAAATAATAATATATTACATTAAATTATTACATAAAAGACTTAAAACTGCTGTTTTCTGGAATGAGAAAGACTGTATAGCATGAGTATAGATAGATCAATTTAAACAGGTCAATAAACGTTTTATTTACAGCATTAGGTTAAAACAAGTA
>JAVSBV010076811.1:0-10095 GCA_033117975.1 Parotocinclus spilosoma | reverse complement strand
GAAGTTGCTTTGAGACAATACTCTATTGTAAAAGGCGCTATATAAATAAAACTGAATTGAATTGAATTGAATACATATTTATTATCAAATAAAATGCAAATTAATTAATTAAAAATCATACAATGTGACTTTCTGGATTTTTTTAATTCTGTCCCTCACAGTTAAAGTGTACCTACAATAAAATGACAGACCTCTCCATTCTTTGTTGTTGTCGGCAGTCAGCAGTGTATCACATACTTATTTTCCCCACTGTACATAGATAAATCTAAGTATATTTTAAGTACATTTAGGTGTACTCTTTTTTCACTAGGGTATAGACAGGAATTTAATGTTTGTTGTCTTTACAACGTTAGAGACAGCAGAGGCCCTGTTTCATCATTCTTTTAGGCTATATGAATTACCAGAGGATATTGTTTCAGATTCACCTCCCAGGCGTGGAGGACGTTCTGAGAATAGTTGAACATCAATGCAAGTCTCACTTCAGGATGCCATCCTCAATCTAATGGACAGATTAAGTGAGTGAATTAGGAAGTTGGTAGATTCCTAATGTCCTATTGTAACAGACCTCAAGCCGATTGGGCCCTGTCGCTACCCTGGGTTGCACATGCCCATATTTCCCTATGGAGTTCCTTAAACTGGCTCACCCCTTTCCAGTGCATTCATAGGCTTCCAACCTCCACACTTTGCATGGTCCAGGGGAATCCATTTTAGTGCTAGCTGTCAACAAGTGGTTGGAGAAAAGTGTGAAGATATGTGAAGAAGCTGACATGCGAGGCTGATCTTTTCATGCCAATAGATAGAGGTACAAAGTATCACCAACATGCTCAGGTTAGATGTTCTGGCTGTCCACCAGTAATTTAAAACTTACGAATTGACAAAACTGATATGTAACTGTGAATCCCAAATGAAAAGGACTGTGGTAACCTAGCAGTTACGGTACTGGGCTCAGGACCTAATGGTCCAGGGTTCAAATCCAACCTCTGCCAAAGCTGCAACAGTTGGGTCCTTAAGCAAGGCCCTTAACCCACCGTTGCTTTAACTGTAATACTGTATCGGTTGTAAGTCGCTCTGGATAAGGGTGTCTGCTAAATTCTGTAAATGTAAATAGCACCTTTTTAAATAATTAATTAAATTCAAAACAGATCATGCAACTTTTAGATAGATTAATTTACAGCATATCACCAATATTCCATGTTTACTTCTCAAATCAGTGTCAAACCTCTCTCCACTTTTACCCACTTGAAATAGATGGTAAAGTGATATATGCAACTGGATTTAAAAAGGCATAATTAGTTACCTAAGGTACTTGGTGGACTGGAAGGGGTACGCTTCAGAGAGATGTAATCTTGGGTACCCTCTGAAAATATCCTTGATATATCCCGATGAAGCACAGATAGTGCCCAGAAAGCATGACTCTCACACCTAGAAAACATCCACCTAAGCAATGAAAACAGTCGTTAGGAGAAGTGGCAGTTCCACAGACGTTTTTCCCTCCTGCCCTCTGAGGTCTCGATCACCTGCCTACCAGGGTCCCTCAGCCCACTTGCTGTAGGTGAAGGTGTGTACTTACAAAACGCTGGGACACTTTGATACAATGTAAAGAAGTCTGCTGGCAACAGAAGTGAAAATGTCCAAATTGTTCCCAATTATCCATTTTGCATTCCCGGTATCATGTGACAAGGTCTCAGGTTTGAAGGGGGAGCAGATGTGTTAAATTTGATGTTATTGGGGGGGGGTCCTCTGCATTTTGTACCGTGCCATGTTACGCTTTATCAAAAATCCCACAAGCTCTTTGATTGGTTCTGCCATTTCTTGCCAACGTGTGATTGGCTGTCCTTACTGTCACTTTGTCTGGTTGTAAATGGCAACTGAGCGTCTTTTCAAACAGGTGTTTTGCTAGCTGGTCAGGATAGTACATGTTCATCTCCACCATAAGTTGGTTGCTTGTTCTGCATGGGTATATCAGCTAGATGGATTTTAATATCAGAGGTTTCATTTACATTAACATTTGAGTACATTTGTGTTTGGTAATTAGGCACAGCCAGGTGGCAGGATGTCTAAGAAATAAAAAGAGGATATAAGAGACTTGTTTAGAAGTAAAAATGTAGGTTTTACTTGTCTTATATGTCCATTTATTTTGCCATAGAAGGCCATAACCTACTTTTGTGAGATAGGAATTCCTGTATACACACATCTCCCATAGCTCAGCAAATTATTATAAAATAATTAATAGAATTAAACATTACAGTAAAAATGTAAACAATTCACAGATATCCAGCACCTCTTTCAAAAGCAAACTCAAATCTTTTCAAAATGGCCTACAACACCTGAAGCCCACACAACTGACATCTGACACGTTTCATTTATTATTATTATTATTATCATTATTATTATTATTATTATTATGACAGTTTGTGAGGAAAAATACATTAGAACCTCGGATTACAAGTTTGATTTTATACAGCTATATTATTGGCGAATAAATTACACATAATTATTGGCTGTTGGAAATAGATGTAGGAGTGCTGCTAGCATTGTTGAGGAAATTAAAGCATGATCCCCTCCATTCGAAAACCGGGCTTCAGTGCAGTATTCCAACCAGCTCTATGATGTCATCATGGAGGAGCAGGAGGGGATTCAAGTGGCATCCTGTGACGCGCTAGTAAAGCCCAAGGCAGTTAGTGGTTAGAGTTACTACTAACTTTCCAGTAAGAATTAGTAACGCAGAACTGGAACATAATGGTGGCTACACAAAATATTGACACAATTGAGCTATTTTTTATGTAGGGGTGTACTTAATGTTGTTTCCAGTGGATTAGACATTGATGACTGTGTGTTGCGCTATTTTGACAGCATATTTACACTGTTATGCAAGCTGTAGAATATCTACTTTACATTGTATGAAAATGTGAAAAGTATCTTTAGTCTTGAAAAGATATAATATAATATTTAAAAAATATTAGGGGTGTACTTACTTTTGTGAGATACTGTATATATAGGGCAGAAGGGTTTAAGGGCAGTGTCTTGATTCATAACCAGGAGTCAACCCTGAGCATACATAATGTCAAGTCAAGTCATATTAATGTATATTATAGTTTATTATATTTTTACAATGGAGCATTGTCTCAAAGCAGCTTTACAATATTATCTTAAAAAGCCAATCCCAAATTGAGCAAGCCTAGGGCGACAGTGGAAAGGACAAACTCCCTAAACGTTGTAAGGAAAAAACCTTGGGAGGATCAAGTTTTAAAAAGGAACCCATCCTCCTTGGGTGGCCTAGATGTTAGCTAATGTTGGTGTAGCTTGTTTATGACTTTTTGTGTGTGGTCCTTTGAATTCACCTTTTGTTTGCGGTAGCCTAGCAGTTAAGGTACTGGACTCTAGACCTGAAGGTCAAGGGTTCAAATCCCACTCCTGCCAAGCTGCCACAGTTGGGCCCCTGAGCAAGACCCTTAACCTACAATTGCTTGAATTGTAAGACTGTATCAGTTGCATCGCTTTGGATAAGGGCGTCTGCTAAATGCTGGAAATGTAAATGTTTGACATTAATCTGGTTTTTATTGTTCATCGTTATCTACCACTTCTGGTTTGACCCTGAAGTTTTCTTAATAAACCTGCACTTAGTGTTGGACAACTGCATTAAGCGTTGTGTGAGTCCTCTGTTGCAGAAAGAGAACATGCAAATTTGCACAGCTAAGCAGATGTCATGACAAACTATAAAATGCTTCTACTCAAAATTACAAATCCATTGCTAAAAGATAACTGGACCACAAAGAAAGAGACTCATAAGGCTGGATAAGGTTCCAAAACCATCCCTAAAGAGATTGGGAAACACAAATCCACAGTTAAATAGATTGTGTACAAATGGAAGAAATCCAAGACCATTGTTACTCTCCCCAGGAATGGTCCAGGCATGTAATAGTACTCGAGGTCAAAAATTAACCCAGGGTTGTAAGAAACTAAAGTCCTCTCTCACATTGACTAATGTTCATGTTCATGGGTTTAACATCAGGAGAATACTTAACAACTGCTATGGGCCAGTACCAGGAGAAAGCCATTTCTCACCATAAAGAACACTTTGCAGTCTGCAAAATATCATGTGTATGAGTCAGCAGTCTACTTAAAAATAGTTGTGGATTAATTTAAACAAAATATTTTTTGGTTTAAATGAGAAGGGTTTGTATATTAAGAAAGGAAAACATTGCATTCCAGCATAAAGTCCATATCACATCTATGAAACATGTGGTAGCCTTGTGGATAAGGTAGTGGACTTCAAATTCCATCTCTGCCAAGCTGCCACAGTTGGGTCTCTGAGCAAGACCCTCAACCCACAATTGTATCAGTTGTAAGTCGCTCTGGATAAGGGGTCTACTAAAAGGCTGATCCTTATCAACCCATATTTAATTGAATACACTGCAAAGACAAGATATTTAATGTTCAAATTGATAAACTTCATTGTTTTTTTTGCAATATTCAAAATATTCACTCATTTTAAATTTGACGCCTGCAACACGTTCCAAAAAAGTTGGGACAGGGGCAACAAAAGACTGGGAAAGTTGACTAATGCTCAAAAGCACCTGTGTGGAACACCACAGTTAAGTGTCATGATTGGATATAAAGGGAGCATCCCTGAAAGGCTCAGTCATTCACAAGTAAAGGATGGGGTTTAACAACTGCATGAGCAAATATTACAACAGTTAAAAAACAAATGCAATTGCAAGGAATTTAAAGATTTCATTATCTACAGTCCATAATATCATTAAAAGATTCAGAGATCTGGAGAAATCTCTACAAGTAAGCGGCAAGGCCAAATACCAACTTTTAATGCCTGTGACCTTCAATTCCTCAGGTGGCACTGCATTCAAAATTGACATCATTCTATTACCACATGGGCTCAGGAACATTACATAAAACTCTTGTCAGTGAAAACAGTTCATAGCTACATTTACAAATGCAAGTTAAAACTCTACCATTCAAAGCGAAAGCCATTTATTAACAACAGCTGGAAACGCCGCTGGCTTCTCTGGGCCCGAACTTATCTGAGATGGACTGACTCAGCGGTGAAAAGTGTCCTGTGGTCTGACCAGTCCACATTTCAAATTATTTTTGGAAACTATGGACGTTGTGTCCTCTGGGCCAAAGAGGAAAATGACTGTCCGGATTGTTACCAGCGCAAAGATCAAAAGCCAGCATCTCTGATGGTACTGGGGTGTGTTAGCGCCCATGGAAAGGGTAACTTGTACATCTGTGCAGGCCCCATTAATGCTGAAAGGTACATACAGGTTTTGGATATTTGCTGTCATCCAAGCAACATCTTTTTCAGGGACGTTCTTGTTTTTCAGCAAGACAATACCAAACCACATTCTGCACATGATGCAACAGAGTGGCTTTGTAGTAAAAGAGTGTGGGTACTAGACTGTCCTGCAGGCAGTCCAGACCTGTCTCTCATTAAAAATGTGTGGCGCATTATGAAGTGCAAAGTACAACAATGGAGACCAACTGTTGAGCAACTGAAGTACATCTAGCAAAAATGGGAAAGAATTCCACATACAAAACTTTAACAATTCGTGTCCTCAGTTCCCAAACACTTAAAAGGAAAGGTGCTGTAACACAGGGGTAAAATGATTTGGAACGTGTTGCAGACAACAAATTCAAAATAAGTGAATGTTTTGCAATATCAGATTGAACATTAAATATCTTATCTTTGTAGTGTATTTAATTAAATATGGGTTGAAAACAATTTGCAAATCATCGTATTCGGTGATTCGTAATCATCTTCATTGGAATTGGGGTTGTATATCGATTAGTGAATTATACCAGAAAAATACAAAGGATAATGCCAGGACATCTGTTTATGAACGAAAGAGATACTGTTTTACAAGACACAGCAATGACGCAGCTTATACAACTGGTAAACATTTAATATTTGTTAATAAGTGGTAATGCAAAACTCTAACCTAAAAAGAATATCAACATTCCAAAAATATTGTCTAACAAAAATGCCCCAAGAAATCTCCCTTCCCTGTTTTCTTTTTTAATTTCTATGCAGAATTTAATCGTGTGTGTGTGTGTGTGTGTGTGTGTGTGTGTGTGTGTGTGTGTGTGTTTGTTGCAGCTGTTGATAGCTGTTATAGACATTATTTTCAGATTTTATAATTAAATTGTGTTATCTAGCTATACTTCACAGGTAACCCAATCTCTTATTAATGGAAAATATGAAAATAGCAAAAATGATTCACATTTGTTACTTTTGACTTAAATTAAATACTCTCCTCATCTCAAATAGTTGGGCTGTTCATGCATACCTGCATATGGTCAAATCCCAGTTCAGAAATGTGAACCCTAATAGCCTAGCGATCAATTATCTATCGGCAGGAGGTATATTCTGGTAGCTTTTTTATAAGGCAGCGGAGGAAGCATTTTTACACCCTCTTGTGGCAAGAACCAGTGTGCAATTACACCTCACTTGTAATTATTTACATACAGTGGCTTGCGAAAGTATTCACCCCCCTTGAACTTTTCAATATTTTGCCACAGTTCAGGCTTCAAACATAAAAATATAAAATTGTAACTTTTTGTAAAGAATCAACAACAGGTGATACACAATCGTGAAGTGGAACGAATTTTATTGCATATTTTAAACTTTTTTAACAAATAAAACCCCCCCTCCCTTTAACAAGGGAAAAATCCCCCTTGCGTTAATACTCTGTAGCGCCACCTTTTGCTGCTATTACAGCTGCAAGTCGCTTGGGGTATGTCTCTATCAGTTTTGCACATCGAGAGACTGAACTTTTTCCCCATTCTTTCTTGCCAAACAGCTCGAGTTCAGTGAGGTTGGATGGAGAGCATTTGTGAACAGCAGTTTTTAGCTCTTTCCACAGATTCTCGATTGGATTCAGGCCTGGACTTTGACTTGGCCATTCTAACACGTTTATTTGTAAACCATTCCATTGTAGATTTTGCTTTATGTTTTAAATCATTGTCTTTTTGGAAGAAAGCCATTTCTCAAAGAGATTTTTCTTCTTGCCACTCTTCCATCAAGGCCAGATTTGTACGACTGATTGTTGTCCTATGGACAGAGTCTCTCATCTCAGCTGAAAATCTCTGCAGTTCATCCAGAGTGATCATGGGCCTCTTGGCTGCATCTCTGATCAGTCTTCTCCTTGTTTAAGCTAAAAGTTTAGAGGGACAGCCGGGTCTTGGTAGATTTGCAGTGGTCTAATACTCCTTCCATTTCGATATGATCGTGTGCAAAGTGCTCCTTGAGATGTTTAAAGCTTGGGAAATCTTTTTGTATACAAATCCAGCTTGAAACTTCTCCACAACAGTATCTCGGACCTGCCTGGTGTGGTCCTTGGTCTTCATGATGCTCTCTGCGCTTTAAACAGAACTCTGAGACTATCACAGAGCAGGTGCATTTATACGGAGACTTGATTACACACAGGTGGATTCTATTTATCATCATCAGTCATTTGGGTCAACATTGGATCATTCAGAGATTTTCACTGAACTCCTGGAGTGAGTTTGCTGCACTAAAAGTAAAGGGGATGAATAGTAATACACACCCAATTGTCCAGTTTTTTATTTGTTAAAAATGTTTAAAATATCCAATAAATTTCGTTTCACTTCACGATTGTGTCCCACTTGTTGTTGATTCTTCACAAAAAATTTTAATTTGATATCTTTATGTTTGAAGCCTGAAATGTGGCAAAAGATTGAAAAGTTCAAGGGGGCTCAATACTTTCGCAAGCCACTGTATGTACTTGCATATCTACTCTAATTGTAATAGAATTGAGCAGAATACTTACAGACTAAGATTATTAAACTTGGCACACAAAGAAACAGAATAGTATAGCCATCACAAGGACTGAAGGACTCTGATGTTGTTCCCTACCCTTTGTACAACCAGAAACTTTGGAAACATTGACTCCACTGCTGGGCAAGGGGGCAAGGCTGTCCTTTTTGTGGACATTAGAAAACCAAAGATCACATTTGTCTTTATTGTTTGTTACTGGTCGACTGGTGACGGATGATTTGAAGGGGTTTAAAAGTTGCACATTGCAACACTCTAAAATTGTTGTTCATCGACAATAGGAATTGTTAAATAAAAAAAATCCATAAATAATAGCAATGTATCCATTACTAGTTCTATCAAACTGTAGTTAATTTTAAAATTATGGTAAATGAAACGTTTTGGGAAGAGCCTACATGGACACGGGGAGAATGTGCCAAACACCATACAGACCAAACCACTAGAGAGCAATTGAATCTCAGTGCCTTGACTCCCACGCTATGCAGCAAAAAACTGCCTGCTGCCCATTGCACGAAACCATGAACATACAGTAAATTCTTATATTATGTCATGTTTACATTTGTTGAACATCACTAGAGATTCCACTTGTGCTCTGTGATTAAAAGTCCTGAGCTTAATTAAAATGAAATGAAATATTTTTTGAATTTGTGGTCAGACCAATTTTGTACAATATACATTATACAGGGGTTAATCAATGAAACTGAAACACCTGTCATTTTAGTGTGAGAGGTTTGTGATGTACTAAGAGCCACGGTATCCAGGGTAATGTCAGCATAAAACCAAGAAGAACCACATCCAACAGGATTAACTGTGGACGCAAGAGAAAGCTGTCTAAAAGGTGCTAAACCGGATTGTATCCAAAAAACATAACCACGGCTTCCCAAATCATGGCAGAATTAAATGTGCACCTCAACTCTCCTGTTTCCACCAAAACTGTCCGTCGGGATCCACAGGGTCAATATACACGGCCGGGCTGCTATAGCCAAACCTTAGTCTAAAACCAGGTGTTTCTAACCCCTGTAGGTCAACACTAGGTAGTCTAGACACCTGGTACCTCTAATTATATAAGCAACCTTACTGTACCAGCTGCTTTTCTAGCTGGATTTGTATTGTACTGGGTTATACCAATGCTGTGTTTTCACTAATGTGTAACCCGCCTGCTACCTGTCTAATCAGAGGTAATCTTAATGCAAACATGATCGCAGTAGATGAAGAGCATGTGATGTGTGTGTTTCAGATGAAGAGGAAGAGGCCGTCGCAGCCAAACGGTGATGTGACTCCTACTGAAACCAGCCATGAAGAGGAACACCAGATTGGGCCTGAGCTTCAGAGAACAGGGAGGTGAGGACAAACGCATATATCCATTTGAAAAACATGATGCTTTTACAGAGGGGATTGCACACTGAAATTTATTTAGTTTTTTGTTAAATATACTACAGTAGCTTTCAACAACAGTCCAGTTTACTGTTAGGTTATTTGATACAATATTTAGTGCAGGGTAACAGCATGTGGGAGACACAGTGGTATACGTTGTTAATGCAGTCACCTCACAGCCCCAGAGATTTGATTTTTGGCCCAAACTGCATGGTTGTCTGCATGGGTTCTTTAGTTTCCTCCCATAATCCATAGGTATGGCCTAGATCCATTACATACACTTTCTTTACATCTGTGGTTTACTGTCGTCTATATATTTTTCTATTTTAAAATTAGTAAATTTAACTAATGTGTACTTAAATTATTATAAACTACTAATTAGGTGTAGTTACAAACAGTTAGTTTGTTCCTTACATACATCGTCTAGGTTGTCCAAGAACTTTGGGTTTTTGAGTCTTGGTACTCCCAAGATTTCTTCCTCATCACAATTTAATGCTTTACATTTACATTTATGTCATTTAGCAGACGCCCTTATCCAGAGCGATTTACATTTTTACAGTCTTACAATCCAAGCAATTGGGGGTTAAGGGCCTTGCTCAGGGACTCAACTGTGGTAGCTCGGCATGGGACCATAGAACCATGGACCTTCTGATCCATAATATAGTACCTTAACCACTAGGCCACCACAGCCCACGAGGCGTTTTGCCACTACAACCCCAGGCTGGCTCAATTAGATCTGTGAGACTAGATATTTGTAAAGCTGCTTATTAGACTTCACTATAGAAATGAACTTGATTTGAACTTCATGTCTGTTCTCTGGGTGTAAGTGCTTCAGTGATCAAATATATACTGTTGTGTGTACATGTCATTGACTAAATATGCGCTACAACGCACTCAACTTTTGTTCA
>JAVSBV010076800.1:0-10095 GCA_033117975.1 Parotocinclus spilosoma | reverse complement strand
TATATATTTGATCACTTCTTTTTTGACATTTTAGGGGAAGCTGAGCTTCCCTTGCAGTCTTAGAGCAATCGCCACTGCTTTGGACTGTGGGAAGAAATCGGAGTACCACGCGCACAGACATGGAGAGGACCCAAATCACTCCACTCTGGGACTGAACCCGGGACTTTCTTGCTATGAGGCAGTAGTGCTAGCCACCGAGCCTCCGTGCTGCCCAATATGGATATCTGCAACGATAAAAAAAAAAAAAGTTAGTCAAGCTGCAGAAAAAATAATAAAAGCTCACAGCTAGTCCTATATTCAGCTAATGCAACTAATAAAACTATATTTCGCATTAGTTCGTTCTTCATTTCTCATCCAAGGACATTTGTGAAAGGACACTTGTGAAAGGACACTTGTGATTACCCGATCACCCGACCCTTGGCCTATTTGAACTGTGCATGCCTGGCACAAACTGGGCAGGGGACGCCAATCGGGTATCCACAACTCCCACTTATTTAGTGTTCATCAAAAAAACATTACACTGCATACTTAAGGAAACACAGGCTGTAGTAAGCTTTTACATCCAGCAGGTGTCAGCAGGTATCTAATGCATGGATGTCTCTCAGCTCTTGTTTTGCATGCCTCAAAAATCACTTGATCAAAATTCCCATTGTACTTTCTGACTAAATCAGGAGTGTCATTAGTCTGTCATGGGTCTCGTGCCCCAACTTATTACATTTTCTTTGAGGAACATTGTTTTTAATCATTTCAGTCATTTTCGCGTGCAAACTTTCTCCTCAAAGAAATGTGTGCCAAAGCATGATTGCAATCACCCCATCCCAACTTTGAAATGTGAAATGTGTTTCTGACCTTCATGCAGAAATGACTGGTTGTTTCTGAGGAAAAGGTTTCACCCCTGGTGCTACAACAGCAGCCCTGCCAGCCCTGTGATAAACTAGTGTCCCTTCCAGAACACACCTATGCCTAATACCAGGAAAGGCAGGATTTAAAAACAGCATTATTATTATTATTATTATTATTATTATTATTATTTATAAATTCATACTAACTAACATGTAGAGAAAATGTTTTTGTGTTGTTGGAGGATACTCACTGCATTGTCATCCTGACATTCTCATAATTATTAATCATGATCCTTATTAACATTATTTTCTTTAGCTGTAGTAGTAGTTCTAGTAATTTTAGTACTAGTACGAGTATAAGGCAACACCAATCCCTGTTGGTCCTACAATGAACATGCATGCACCTAGTGCTCTTCAGGATGTCAATCGCAAACTATGCAATAACAACTGAGCTGGTGTCTCTGACTTTACTTCTACAAGGTGAAGTGGTAAATGTCTCTAATAAAGTGGACAGTGTTTATTAAACTGGCTCATGTAGGGCTCCTGACCATTAGAGAAAGGGGATTAACAAGTTATGTAGAGAAACAGTCTGTAACTGTAGAACTACAAAGTCCATCTATACCACTGATGTGTAGGTGGCATTGGCTATGCATTTTGCTCGTCTGTAACTGGTTTTGAATCAAAAGTCACAGGACATGTCGCGTGCTACATCTGGGACTTTCCACAAAGACTGCCGAAACGGTTGTTGAGGTTTCTTCGTGGGTAGGGTCTTCAGACGATCACTATGTAGCTTGTGGGTCACAGTCTCAGTTTAACTGAATTGGGCTATGAGAGATGCAGCAGTGCTGTGTGAAACTGGTGGTCATTTCTGGTGTGGGTTGTTGTTTTGAAGTCTGTTGCTATGATATGGCAGCTCCAACAGACATCAGAATCATCAAATTCCGTCTTCAGTTTTCTGTGATGAACAACAAAAGTTTTAACATTTCTGTGATATAGCAAATCTGATTGTAGCAGGCACAATTCTGGTCTTCTTTGATATTCCACCTGACCACCTTCCCAATAGAAAAACTTGGCCTTGATCCAATATGGCACCTTTCAAGATCATGGCCATGTTTATGTTCAAAGCCTAACTAGGAGGGGCATTCAGATATGTCATTTTCTCTTTTGTTTCTGAAACAAAGGATCCCCTGTGACTTTTAACTCTTTAACAGTGCTGGAATTCACACAACCACAAAGAAGTTGTGACACACTTCAGACATCCTAATACATAAAGCTACCAGGAGTGGGGTTCGAACCCACGAGGACATGCATGGATCCATTGGATCTTAAGTCCAACGCCTTAACCACTCGGCCATCCTGGTTGTTAGATAATAGGTGCTGAGGTGTGACAGCTCTTACAATGTATTTGGTATTTTGGTACAAATTTTGAGACATCTGTGTTGCAAAAGTCACTTCTCTCTTCTTAAAAATACAGCAAAATAAAAGTCCTATTATCTCAGCCATGCTGCTGGACATTTGTGTGGAATCTTACTAATACATCAGGAATTTTCAATTTATATTATCTTCACTAAAACATTTAAAGCTGCCATCTTTAAAACAAAACAACAATCAGAAAAAACATTTGTAATGAAACACCCGATGCAGGAATGCATAGAATAAATTAAGACGTTTAATATGCTTTAGTAACTGTGACATTTTAATTTAATAAGAGAGCAGCTTCTTTTTTTAAGATCTTATACCGGGAGTGGGGTTCGAACCCACGAGGACATACATCCATTGGATCTTAAGGTGTGACAGCTATTACAATGCATTTGGTATTTGAGAAAAGTCTACATCTGTGTTGCAAAAGTCAATTCTCTCTACAGCAAAATAAAAGTCCTATTATCTCAGTCATGCTGAGACATTTGTGAAATCTTACTAATACATCAGGAATCATCAATTTATATTATCTTCACTAAAACATTTAAGGCTGCCATCTTTAAAATAAAACAAAAATCAGAAATACATTTGTAATGAAACACCCAATGTATGAATGCATACAATAAATTACCAAATTTCATATGATTTAAAAATGGCTATATTCAATAGGAAACAGCAGCTTCTTTTTATAAGATCTTATACCAGGAGTGGGGTTCTTAAGTCCAACGCCTTAACCACTCGGCCATCCTGGTTGGCCCACATAGTTAGATAGGTGCTGAGGTGTGACAGCTATTACAATGCATTTGGTATTTTTATACAAATTTTGAGACATCTGTGTTGCAAAAGTCACTTCTCTATTCTAAATAATACAGCAAAATAAACATCCTGTTATCTCAGCCGTGCTGCAGGACATTTGTCAAATCTTACTAAGACACCAACAGCAGCTTCCTTTGTTAAGATCTTATACCAGGAGTGGGGTTTGAACCCACGAGGACACGCGTCCATTGGATCTTAAGTCCAACGCCTTAACCACTCGGCCACCCTGGTTAGGGGCACTTGAATAATAGCATCAATTCAATGCACCTTCTTTGATATTGAACTGGCCAGATAAGCAGTTGGGGTGGGTGGGTGTAAATCAGTGATTCAGCTGCAGGTGTTAATGAAATTAACAACCTGCACTAGAGGAGCAATGACATAGGAGGAGGCATTGACATTTTGTTGTCATGTTTTCTGGCTGATTTCTAACTAGTTGGCTAGGGTTAGCATCACTACTAGTACCATGGTGCAGTACCTGGACTCTAAAAACACACAGGTGGTCCAACTCAGTGCAGGATTGTACATCAAGATGTGCCATTGCCAGAAGGTTTGCTGTATCTCCCAGCATAGTATTACTCTGGAAGAGCTGGTCAAGGCAGTAGAAGGTCCCAAGTCCCTCAGCAGGGCCAACTTCTGCTCCTTTGTGCAAGGAGGAACATGGTAAGCACTACCAGAGCCCTACAAAATGACCTCCAGTAGGTCAGTGGTGTCAATAAGTCTGACCAAGCAATCAGAAACAATCTTCATGAGGATGGCCTGAGGGTCGGATGTCCTGTAGTGGGTCCAGACATGACATCACCATGGCACCATGGACATCAACATTGAGCAACATCATTCAGCATGAGCGGTTTGGTGGTGGGTCACTTATGGTGAGGCATATCCCTGGAAGGATGCACAGACCTCTACAGACTAGACAACAGACCCATGGCTGCTATTAGGTATCAGGATAAAATACTTGGATCCACTGTCAGACACTGGTGCAGTAGGTCCTGGGTTCTCTCCTTTTGCATGGCAATGCCTGACCTTTTTGGTGAGGGTGCTTTGGAATATTATATTTTTGTCCATCTAATGGGCACCAGGTTACACTTCAGATTGGCCAGGAGCTCAGTGATGTCCTGGGCAGATCTGGGACCGTCTATTGGCACATTAGGAGCAGGCATGGGTACATGCACATGGAGGCCATACAATTGAGTATAATTTTGAGTTGCTACAATGGATTTTTGACTGAATGGACTAGCCTGCTGTATTATTTTTTTTACTTTGATGAGTGTCTGTGAATTCTACTCTGTGTGGGGTTCTATTTTTTTCCATCAATTGATGTAGGATCCTTTTAATGCCTAATACATGACGCAGTCCATATCAGGAAAGAAATTCTGCATGATTGCTTTCAATGTGTTCCTTTACATTTTTGAGCAGTGTATTCTATGCTATGGAATCATGCCTTACTATATGATTTAAATGTATTCATCATTTGGAGTCATGTTATTCTTTATTCATTAGTCTTCACTGTTTGGTCTTCTGGTTGTAGTCAGAATGAACCCTACACACACATGCATGACTTTGTAAATGTCCCGCTTGTCTTCCAAAGTACCATGAAAGGGTCAGAACCTTCAATCACACCAGGCTGCGCTTCTTCTGTTCCCTCATGGCACAACGCAATCAGATCTATTAATAGTGGTAGAAGAGTGTAGGAGGTGGAGAGCTGCTAAACCAACACACCACATCTGTTTCCTTCATGGTGAAAGACGTCCTGCTTCGTTGTCTCCAAACCTTCCTGGGAAACGAGTTCCTCAGGTTTGTAGCTGGAAGCCAAACAGCTGTTGTTTTCTACTTGACTGCTTCTCATCAGCTTTCTTTGGCCTTCGTGCTCACCCACCTCCTTTCCTCTGGACGGTTTCTGTCTTTCTTTATTGGCGTTTTCTTCTATAAGCAGCCCGTCACAGGCTTGTTCATATTAATTATTGGTTGTACCAGGTCCTCCCTGATTTCTGATGGGGTTATGTCCTAACAAATCCATTATAAACTGTATGTATCATGAACCAAGGAGTTTAAAATATACTGTAAATATCATAACATATCATACCATAAACATACGTAAAACACTTGCTTTTTACAATGGAGAATTGTCTCAAAGGAGCATTACAATTTTCTCTCATCTTCTATTATCTAAGGCCAATACCAATACTGAACAAGTGTGACAGTGGCAAGAAAAAAAACTCCCTAAACGTTATAAGGAAGAAACAGCAGGAACAAGAAGATACAAAACCTCCTTGGAAGGTTAGATGTTATATGTAAGAATTAAACAAAGGTTATCTGTTTTTAGTAATAGTTTAAGGAAACAGAAGCTAAATAACCCAACTCAGAGAGAAAAGAGAGTATGTAGTTAGATATTGTTAAGGGTCTATTAACAACTCAACTTTTTATTAACTTTATTTCTATAGCACCTTCAAAACAACAATTGTTGCAACAAAGTGCTGCACAATTTTAAACAAAGCAATACACATCAAGACTTCAAAACAGATAAAAAACAATAGTAAATAAAATAAAACAATAAACATTAATAAAACAACTCACGTTAGATTAAAAGCTACAGAGTATAAATGAGTTTTTAACCTAGTTTTAAAAATAGACAATGACGAAGCCTGTCTAATATAAAGTGGCAGGTCATTCCAGAACAACAAAAGCTTTAACATAACAAATGATTATTATTAACATAAAGTTTCTTTTATAATAAAGTGCTGAATATGTGATGTGGTTTATGTATAGATTCTGAACCCTTGTGCACCATAGCAAAGTAAGTCTGGAACAGGAAAAAATGCCCACCTCTCACACCCCTATTTGTCCTATAGTGACCTCTGCCAGGCATTTCTTCCCATACTCAGTGAGCTTTTAGGACAGACAGCCCAGGACCAGTGAAAAATTAAAAAATATATAAAAGGATCCACGTTACACAAAATAAACACAATAAAGGAACCAAAAACTGCATTATTATCCAGTGATCTAAAACTGATACAGTCCAAGGTAATTGCAAGTTAGGGTTGTGCTAATCAATTAAATAATCAAACTGCAAACATCTATCATAACAATAATAACAATGGGGAAACCAAGATACCAGTAATTATAGGATTGCCTGAATGTATCTAATCCATCAATTTATCCATTACTCTTTATCAAAGGGCTCAAAATGCCTCTGTTTTTAATAATATTCATTTTATATCAAAACTGTGAAAGGACTCCCACTTTTAGAGTATTCGAAGATATTCAAACCGAGTTGCTAAAGGAACAAATAACACCTTACCTCATCACAGTGCAGCTAAACCAATTTACTCTGATCACATCCCGTCCTTTATTGTTATATTAAAATTAGTCAGGGTGACGCTTTATTGTGTTCTTCTGGTAAAAAAAATGATGATACACCTAATGATTTTCATGTCATATTAATAGGCGGCATCATGCCAGGTTGCTTTGTCCTATGAATCCTAATGATGTTATGGAGTGGAGGGTTTATATTGAAACAGGCTAACTGTTAAAATCTTTAGTCCATTGCAATAAAGCAGGAGCTTTTCAGTTGCTCACCGTCTGTCCTAGTGGCCAGGAGCTCTCATGTCCCTTGTCAAAACTTCTCACTTTTTAAAATAAAAACCTGTACTTATAGAAACTTTGTTAGCATTATCAGAGTAATTTCTGTTGCAAGTAAAATGCCTTTTATTTCTGTAATGATTTAAAAGCTGATGATATTATGATATTTTTACAGCAATAATTATCGAAACCTCTCCAGCTGGTATGTCTTACTTTAATGATGCCTCCAACAAACCAACCATTTTTAATACAGTTTCAAACCTGCAGTCATTTTGTGTTAAAAGTATAATCAGTTAAACCAGTAGAAAATTCCTGAATGGGACTGGTACCTTGTTTCATCTGGAGGGCTTTCATCTGGCACTTATTTTGTGCCAAAAGTACTAAACGAGTGAGTTTTCAGAAAAGATTTTATGACATCATCTATCACATTTTCAGCACAACCTTATACAGAAGGACAGTTTAGTCGTACAGGGTATAGCTCAGTCGAGGAGTTCTTGCTCAAACCTCCAATAGTGGAAGCTAGGAAGGAAGTTATTACTTGAGCTCTCAACCTTCAGGTCAAAAGTTCAGTATCTTAAACACTGTGCTCTCTGAGATCCAGTAGGGTCAGTAGAAATAAAGTATACTGCTCACAAAAATGAGGGGATATTTAAAAATGATTATGAAGCGAAAAAAAAAGAAGCATTCGAGTTTATATCATTAAACAAGATAATCAGAAAAGCAAATGAAACAGCAAAGAACGTTCGATTACGATTCGATTACGCAAATGAAATAACAACAAGTCACATATTCTTGGGGGTGGACAGAAACATGTCAAACTGCCCCACATTGACTGTTCAGTAGGCTGTATGGTCACCCAAGAATGACGAAACACACTGACAGCGATGGGGCATGGGAACCTCTATGTATTCATTTGGTAATATCCCCTCATTTTTATGAGCAGTGTATTATAACTCAACAATTTGAATATACAATTTTAGTAATACCAAATACCATACTTTCTCAGATTTCACAGCAACAATTTGAGAGCACACCACTGTGGTGGCATAGTGGTACCTTCCAATGAAGTAACACAGAGATATAAGAGTGCCTGAGGGGAGATCAGATGGGGAGATCGCTACCTTGTACAGCAAGAGAAGCCGTAGATGCATGTCTAACAGTCAACTTACTCTCACCAAGAGGTACATTACCCAAAAGTGGACTCTGAGAGCCTTTTTATAGGGCAGCAGGGAAGAACTTTTACGCCATCTTGTGGCAAGACCCAGTGTCTAATCAGACCATACCTGCAATCATTTACATATATGCCTGGGACAGAACAGCATCCAGAGAGCAATAACTCTTTCCATAGTTTAGTTATTAGGAAACGATGTGCCTCCAAGAACTTCCTGCTGAGGACTTATTACCTTAAACCTATTTTGTTATTTAAGTTACATTTCATTATGTACTTAATTTTACTATTACTACAACTTAACAAATTCAACTAACATCTGGGTCACTCATGGAGCATGGGTCCCTTTTTAGTCTTCTTCCTTCTACATTTAGGGAGTTTTTCCTGTCCACTCTCACCCTAGGCTTGCTCAATTTGGGATTGGCCTTTTAAGATAATATAACATTGTAAAGCTGCTTTGAGACAATGGTCTATTGTAAAAAGCGCTATAGAAATACATTCGACTTTGACTTTAAGAAAAACAAGTTCTTTTACAAGAAAACGAATTATGTGAAATCTGAGTATTGACCTTGGTCACAATATCTGGGATCATCTTTATATAACAATACATACAGTTCTGTTGAGATGATTATTAATAATGTTTAATTATTATTAATAATAATAATTATTAATCTTTATTAATACCTTATCTCAGAAATGACTATACACTTTTAGCCATTATTGTAAATAATAATAATACTACTAATAAAAATAATAATATTAATTGCATTTACTTTTGTGGAAAACCAAATTTATGGTTCATGATTTTATTCCCATAATATTATTTTGAATGTTAATAGGGTACATTTTTGTCGAATAATTTATTTTGCGCTGAACTACCGTATTTATAGAGATTATTAAACCTGACAGAACTGGCATTAATGCAAATTGTGGTCTGGTGCTTGGGTCCCAGTACTTACAGCTGTATTTGTGGCTTCAATTGTGATTTTCTATTTTTATTCCGTTATTAGTTAGTTAATTTCATTTGTTAACACTAAGGTTATAAAAGTGATAAAACCAGTAACTCTGGTGAACTGTATAATAAACATACCAGCTGTTCTGTCATTCTGCTTATCTTAGTGAAATAATTAAGGCTCCTTCTCACAACCTACAACATAGAATTTTATTTAAATAGAATAGCTGGCACTGATACAAAAACACCCCCCAAACATGACGATGTTCTGACCTCCAGGGACCCGTTCGGCTTTCTGAGCACTGAATTTATGGTGCTGCCGAAGAAGAAATAAGTAAACTCAAAAGAGTGATGGGAACATGTTGTTATTATTTATTTTATTTAATTATCTTCTAAAGCGTGCCAGAATTATGTTCAGGAGGCGCGAGAAGCCGAGTCGAATGCTGGAGTTTATTAAAAGAATTAAAAATGCCAGGTGTAGATTTAATTGAGTTGGATTCACATCTGTTCTTCAAAGGATTTTAGTTTTAATCTTGTCTTCATTATGACTGCGCCTGCTCACGTCTGTCTGTAAATCTGTCTGTAATTCTGTGTGAGCTCGTGCTCAAGTAATATAACAAATAAAATCCCTAAATAAATTTAAGTAAAGCCCCAGTTCTGTGGACTGTGTTAAAGTACAAGTTTAACAACTGTAAAGCTATAACTGCTGCTCTTGAGCAAGGCCACTAACCAACAAATCCATGGAGCGTGTATTGTACATTTATGGCATTTAGCAGACATCCTTATACATTATACAATCTTACAATACAAGCAATTTTGGGTTAAGGGCCTTGCTCAATGGTCCAACTGTGGCAGCTTGGCAGAGGTGGGATTTAAACCCTGGACTTTCTGGCCCAGTGGCCAGTACCTTAACCACAGTCCCACAAAATTGTACTTACTATTCTATTATTACATTTCATCATTATTATTAGCACTTTTTTGTGTGTGAGCAGTGTGTTTTTTTTATTTGAGGTTCCCATATGGCATGAAACAGGTTGGAAGATGGTAGCAGTGCTAAATTACTCTGGGTGAGGGTAAATGCTCAAACGTAAACTACAAAACACAGTATTGTAGTCTACATGATTCACAGGTATTTGCAGTACTGTCGATTACAGTTAATGGGACCACATCAGGACGCGATCGTTTTGGTCCTAACAACCGGCTGGTCCGATTAAACAACCATGCCCTTTGTTAAAAGATGGAACGTGCTATGTAACATATTAAATGTTTATTAAACCTTTATTGTGTGATTTACACGTATAACGAACGTACAAACAAGA
>JAVSBV010076789.1:0-23350 GCA_033117975.1 Parotocinclus spilosoma | reverse complement strand
TAGTTCTTGTTTGTACATTCACTATACGTGTAAATCACACAATAAAGGTTTAATAAACATTTAATATGTTACATAGCACGTCCCGTGTTGTAACATAGGGCATGTTCATTTAATCATAATGATCGTGCCCCGATGTGGTCCCATTAACCGGATTTGAATGTATACAGTACTTCAACACTGGTAGGCGGATAAACAACAGATCTTTGGGCTGATAAGGGAAAAACAACTAAAAACATGTGATGGAGGTCTATAAGATTTCGAGTCTAAGTGAAATTCATGTGGCTTAAGTTATTTTTTTTTATTTTTTAACAGTTACATCATTGAACAGGCACCCTTACCTAGAGTGACTTGCAATTTATGTATTCTTACAATTCAAGCAATTGTGAGTTACTGTTTTTTTCAGGCACCCAACAGTAGCAGCTAGAGTTAGGATAGAGGACAGTAGAGGTAGGATTTGAACCCTGGACCTTCTGGTTCATAGTTCTGTACCTTAACCACTAGGCTATCATAGCCATCAGCATCACATGGCTACCTAGGCTGCAAATGCAAACCAACAAAGGTCCTGAACTGAATGCAGTTCTCAGGGCAGCTCCAAATTAGTCCCTAGAACTGTTTGTGCAAAAGTGGCTACTGTGTTTTTGTGTGTGTGTGCATGTACATGTCCTGTGAAGGATTAAGTAGTCTCTGGGGTTGGTTTCGACCTTGCAACTGGTTAGACCATGGCTTACCATGAACCTGATTTAAATTAAGTGGAATTAAAAATAAATAAACCAACAATACTATTGACTTAAAAATGATTACACTAAAACACCACAATAACTCAACTTCTGACATAATTGAAAGCTAAAGTCACCCAGTAGTTAAACTTTTACTTTATTTTACATAAGTTTTAATAATCCAGTTAAACAGGACAGTCTCCTTTGTAAAGGAAAATTTTCACATGGGTTTAGATGTGGATCTCACTGAACAGAAATTATTGCACTGAATTTGAAGTTGAATTATTTATTTATTTATTATTTATTATTATTTATTTATTTATTTACACATTTGTTCATTGGTTTTTCTTTCACATTTTAACTTCGCTTATGCTTGTCAGGGTCGATAAAGTGGAAGGCCCAGTGCTTATCCCCTATTGTATTTCAGAATGTTATCTGACCAAAAAACAACAGGACACACAACCACTTACAGTATGTGATTGCTTCATTTATTAGTTTGTTGAGCAATCCCGATCAATTACCAAGTCAGGAAGCTGGTGTAAAGATACAGACAGTATACTGTATATAGGCAAGTTGCCACACCCACCTAAACATTTCAGAATGTTGCAGATCAGATACACACACAACCTCAAATAAGAAAAAAAATGGGATGATATGGAAACTGTAAATATAATATAAAAACAGCATTTCTCAATTTACTTTGATATTTATTTTATTGCAGACACAATGAACCCACTATATATCATGTTTGGTTTGTCAAATTCATTTCAATTCATTGTTAATAATCATTCATTCCTGTGTAAGTAACACCATGTTTATTTTCATTTGCGATAACTGTACTGTCCAAACATTTTCTGATTTGAGGTTGTAAATAAAAGAGTTTTTACAGTTTTCACTCCAAAGGTCACATGGTGCAAGAGTCCATTTTTCCTGGAGAGGTTCAAAAATATGGCCATTAAGGTGAATTTGGTTTATGTATAAAAATGCTCAGTTCTTCTGCTGAGAGTTTAGACTAGATTATAGAACATGATTACCAATCATACCATCACTGCTCGAGTTTTTGTGAGGTCAGTCACTGATGTTATGTGACAGGAGCTTACACATTCATTAGAATGTACTGGATGGAATTGTCAGTGCTCTAAATATGGCTGTCAGGTTTTGTCACACCAAATTCAACAGTCCATGCCTTTATGGAGTTTGCTTTGTGCAAGGAAATGCAAAGAAAGAACTTTCCTTAAATTGCTGTCACAAAGTTGGAAGCACACAGTTCTATATTATATCATTGCATATTGTACTATTCCCTTTACTGGAACAAAGGGGCCAAACCAAACCCTCAAGTATAGCCCCATTATTCCACCTTCACCAGCTTTATATTTGGCTCTATGCATTTATGCACCTGTCAGCCCAGACTTACAGATGTTGACGGGAGATAAATCCAATGCTTGTGCCCTATATACCATGTCAGTCAGTGTTTGCCATTGCATATGTTAATCTTAGGCTTGTGGGCAGTTTGTGCCCATGGAAATCCAATCCATTTAACTTTACAAATGTAAAAATTCCTATACCAATGTCACCACTGGAGGGAATTTAGGACTCATTCATGTCATGTTTTAGGATTAGGGGTATTTATTAATATCATTATAATTTCAGCTAAAGTAAAAGTATTAGGTCACCAATAAATTTGTTGTTTTAGTAATGTCTATTAACCATACATAGTAATTGTCTATTAACCATACATAAAATATTGTTGCCAGATGGACCAAACAATTTAAAACCTCTATTTATCACACCATAATAGTCTTTATCACTCTCTTCAATCCAATCTTTGCGAGCTTTACCATATCTTCGTCTTTTCCATACTGAAAAAAGTGCTTTCTTGGCTGCTACCCTTTCAAAACTTTTACTAATAAAGCATTTTGCTCTATAGAAGGGGCAACTTGGCATTTGTTGAAGCTGCCAGATGCTGCTATTGCCAGATGCTGCGATAGCTCAGTTACACTGATACTTGCCACTGTAGCCTACTGTATTTTTATTTTATTTTTTTACTCATGCCTACAAATGTCCTGTATTTATTGATATTATTGTTGTAAAGAGACTGAGAAATACTAATATATGGTCTTTATACTATTGCAAAAACAACTGTGTTTCTAATCTGAAGGTGGCCTGAGAAATATGCAGGAGGAGAGGTTGCAATTGTTTTAAATATTAAAACTAGTTATATTATTTAATAATATAAAAATCTATTATAGCTACAAGGTAATCATCGAAAATGAATCAAGTTTAAGAAAGTGTATTCTCTTATTTTGATTCTAATATGTCCGCATCATGAACCTCTCAACCAAGTTACTGAAATGACCTGCTTTATGTGATTATTTCATGGCTTAATATTATTTATTTTCACTAATACCTTTTTACTTCCTCTTTAAATGAAATGCTAGATTGACATTGAAGCATATTTGTAAGAGATTGCCTCTATTATAGAGCTCCCCAATGTTCCTTAGCAATCCAGTAATGTAGTAATATCAGACTACATGTAACAGGTTGTTGTACAATAGCTAAAGTATAATTTGCCTGTTGTGGCGATTTGGTAAATATTTTAAAAGGCATTCTTCTCATGTTGGAAATTGGTGGTATTTTACTAAAACACATGGTTGAAGTATGAGTTGTTATTAGAAATGGTCTCACCTGAACGGTTTTATGGTGATGTGTATAGAATTGAATGCGAGTTGAAACAAAATTGAGGTTACATATAGTGACAAATATCTAGTTCTCTTAGCAAATGTCCATGTGCACTATTATTCAACCCCCAACCTCGGTACTCGGTGGAGCATCCTTTTGTCTTCATAAGCTCTAAATGATTTCAGAGCTGGCAAGCTGCACACATCTCTTGAAAATGTTTTACCCATTCCTTTCGTGCAAATACTTGTAGCTCACTTGACGTTTGATGAAATACTTAAGATGGGATTTAATCGTAAAGAGTATACGTGTGCCTGGGATCACTGTCTAGCTGAAGAGTCCAATTATCATCAAGGTTGAAGTTCAACATAGAAGGAATTCCTCCTCAGAATGGCTGTGTATTTCTGTGACACCGTGATGCTAGTCACAGGGTAAAGATTGGCAATTTCTGCAGCACCCAAGCATCCCTACATCATCACTGACCAGGTTTGACCATGGGGACAGACACATTGTCAAACAGATCCAGTTTGTTTTCTTCCAGTTGACCTTTCTTGTGCTTCCTGGTAAAGAGTGACATGCTTAGTGATGAGTGAAGTTATCTTATGGTTGACATTGACACATTGTTCCCTAAGACTTTTTCATTACTGCCAGGGTATTCCTTTATTGTCTTGATGAGATGACTAAGGACTTTATGGTTGCTCCCATGGCCAAGTATTTTTACTGCTGTGCCATAAATTTTGAACTTCCGTACAGTGCTCCTGGTGGTGTCTCTAGCAATGGCCAATGTCTTGCATATAATTCATATTCATTGTCCTATGAAATTTTCTTCTTGAAAGCCTCTTGGTCTTCACCGTGGTTGAACACATGTTCATGGTGTTTATATAACATGTCAGCTGAGGCAAATTGAGGGTCGGTATTGAGTTTCCAATGGGTTAGCCATGCTTTAACTCAACTTCAGGTGACACAAACCGGCAGTACACTATTACTTAAATGACACATATATTCACATTATTATTAACAGTTTGTACAGTCCTTGGTTGTTTACGCCTGTTTGCATGTTCAAGTTTAAATATCATTATACTATAGAATGAATTGACTTTTATTTAACCATATTTAATTTCTATTAGTTTGACTCATTTTGTGCTTAGTGAGCAGTAACATACATTTTGTTGTATTCGAAACCAAAATCAGATGGCTAGGCATATTCTAAAGGTCAGAACAAACTAGGGTGATGGGACACAGAGCCTACTACTTGTACTTAGCTACAGGCTAAATCATACCCAGAGATGGATGATGTGCTCTCAGATCTAGCATATCTTTACATCCGGGTTTGTAGTTTGCAATATTAAATTAATCCAATAAATAAAATAACTAACATTTAAATAAAATAACTAACATTTAACCTTTTTTAAAAATTACCCCTATCAGGCAAGCTACTGGGAAGTTAACTTTTCCGAATTCCTACTGTGTTGAACATATCTTTTTTTTTTTTTAATTTAGTGTTATTCACACATAAATAAGATAATATATTTTGCAAGGATTATTTATTCTGATATAAGTCTACATCCTCGCAATATGCAGTACTGTGCATATTAGCCACCGCAGTGTTTAAAACACGGTTTCATCACTGTGCACCCACCATATTGCTGCATTTCGTATATGAAAAGTCAGAGACAGCAGCTGTTGTTGCACAGTTTGTGTTAATCATCTACTAATCCTTCATCAGTGCTCACATAATGCTGGTGGCTGGACATTTTTGGCTGGTGGACTGTCATTCATATTCATAGAATAAGCAGAATAGAAATATAGAAAAAATATATAGAATGCCTATGAAGATATTATAACAATATTTTCATAGCATTCACGTCATTTAGCAGACGCCCTATCCAGAGCGACTAACAATTAATACAGTCTGTAAGTAATCCAAACTATTGTTTGTTAAGGGCCTTGCTCAACTGTGGCCGAGGTAGGATTTAAACCCTGGACCTTCTGGTCCATAGTCCAGTACCTTAACCACTAGGCCACCACAGTTATAAATAGAATAGGTCACCATGTTAAACCTAATGACTAAAACCATGTTTTTAAATAAAACTTCCTAAAAAATCCTACCACTGAGCTTTATTTCTATTACTAGTACTGAATTCCAAATTCTAGTCCATTTGCAATTTGAAAGCCTCTCTTGCATAGTCAGTAAAAGCTCTTTCTCTTTTTGTGATATGCTGTTTTTACCAACTTGGTGAGCTTGAAATTAGCTTCAATGTTCCTCCCTCGTATCTATTGATCCAGATACACTATGTTGTTTTTTATGCCTTTTTTCCGCAGCTGTACACACAATGTGACAGGGAGATTTGCCGTGGAACTTGAACGACTGTTTTGTAAAAGTTGTAGTTCTGGCAATAAAAGCAGATGTCAATGTAAACTGAGTTTTCCATGAGGTAATGAAGCTGTGAGACTGGCTTTGTTTCGTATTCTCCCTTTACTAACATTTTCCTTTAAAGATAATTCTTGATCACTTGTCAAAACGATAATATTAAGAGATCATTGGTTTATTTTGACTGAATTCACGAAAAGATAAGACAATTTTTTGCATGACGAAAAGGTTACATATTCACTTGAACTGACTGTGAATTTCACCTGTTACATCGATTTGTTAACACAGAGCCCTGCTCTAAGTATTTTGGAGTTTCATGATGATTCACCTCAAAGCCACCTCCAGAGATCCCTGGACTCTGCCTGTGCTAAGTTGGCATGTTATCTGCATTTGCACACACACCTGAAATGATCCAATCAAGACCTTGTATTTGAACAGCAGTGAGTAACGGAGCAGAAGCATGTGGCTCCTATTTTCAAATTATTCTTCAAACAAAAGGGTGCTGTTAGTGCAGCCAGTGCACCCGGGCGTCTATGCATTTGACAGCTCTTGCTCCCTACCAGCCATCATCTTAATTACGTTTAAACTCGCCTCATTGTGTTTATTTAGTATTTGGGAATGTCATACATGTATCCATGGTCTTTCACATCTGCAGAGCTGCTGTGCATTCGTTTCATCCGTTAATAGTGGCTGCCCTCCATTAGATTCTATTTGTTTTATGTTATATTATCCCTGTTTGAGAAATGGTCAAAGTGTTCCTTACCTCCCAAGCTTTTTTGGCTTTTGATCTTTAATGGCAGTGTCATCTTCTACTGCTTCCAAATGCAATGGATGTATTTTGGGATAATCAGTATTATCTATAATTTTTCATTTAAATGGCTTTGTTCTTTTCTGGCTATCAGATTCAATTACATATACAGTGCTGTGCAAAAGCCTTGGATCACCACTAGATTTGTTGTATCAACGTATAATGACCCTATATAACATATCAGTGTGAATACGTAACATTTGTTTTTCCACTTTTCTTTTTAAAGGTGTTTTCCTGTTATGAATGATGTGATGTGCTTACACAAAGGCTCGACTTTTCTTGTTTAAAAAAAAAAAAAGTACTGTGAAGCCATGAACTGACACCTTTGCTTTTCCCCTAGAATAATTCCCTACAATGCCCTAAAAATCAGTTACAGTTGATAATGTATGCCTGAACAATATGAACATTTATGATTTAGTTGGTCACAATTATGTTGATCATGTCACGACCCTTTACATAAGACCTCTGTTGTGAGGCCGTTCACATAACAACGATTGGACCCAAAACTTTAAAACTTGTATTCATCATGCCATAATACTCCTTTCTACTGAGCTTCATCCCAATCTTTGTGAGCTTTCACATATTTTAAAAAACTTTCACCATGTTCTCCTTCAAAAAAAGTGATTTATTGGCTTCTAAACCTACCAAAAAGGTCCATTCCTAATCAATCTTCTTTAAACTGTAAAAGAGTCAACTTGGCATCCCAATCAAGCTGCCTTATAGTGCTGAATACTTGTTAATGTAGTCAATTGAAGTCTTTTTCGATTTTGCTTCTCATTATTTTAATACTGCATACACATTTCTTGTATTTTCCGGTTGAATTCTAATATAGATAAATAATTACATTTGACGAGTATTATACCATGGCTAAAACAATAGTGTATTTATAATTGAATGCTGGCCTAAGACTTTTGCACCAGTAAAGCATGATATTTAATAAATACTTTGACTGATTTGCTAGGGTGGGTGTGACATTGGCCAGCGAGACTGGTTATTGAAACAAAAATGTGCAATATTTATACCCTTAAGGTCGCATGTGATGAGATGATGAACATATATAAGATGATTTGGAGCAACACGGATGACATCTGTAAAATTACTGACTTTGGGTTAAATTGTGATTTTTGTTTGATTCTCATAGGGCAGGTAGATTTGCCTAAATCTATTAGAGGGTCAAATTATCGTGTGTCAGAACTGGTACAGGATAGTTTATGCTGGGGAACTTCTAGACTACTTGTCAAACTGGGGCACAGTGGTGGTCCTGACCATTAGAGAGCAGAATAAAACAATTAGTACAATGAGTACGCCTAGATGCGAACCTTTGAACAACGAACTTAAAAAGATTAGAATGTGCCTGTGCAGTACATTTGAAAATAATAAATAAATAAATAAAAAATGTTGGTGGAATTTTAAGTTGTATGTCAGCAAAGTAGGTTAGTTCACATCTCTGGTGTTTAATGGAGGGGAGCAGAACACTGTTGTTTACCCGATCTCAGTTGTATGCAGGCTTTATCAAGAAGTGGTTGTGTTACTGACTGTCATGCTTGAAAAGAAAGTGGGCGATGAACACTAGAACCTGCTACAGAGCAGATCTTTATTGAGGAACTGAAAAACACTGGAAAACTGAGTGCAGCAACAAAATTAAGACATACAGGGCATACAGAGTGCACAAATACTGCAAAACAGAGCAAACCGGAATGGTGTGATGCACGCAGGAGGAAGAGGGAAACAAGATAGGGACCAAAACCATAACAATGCGAATCACACGGAAGCAAAATTTACTCAACTCACACAAAACAAAGGACTGCAGGGTTTAAATAACTGAATTAATGAGGCAGAAATGAGAGACAGCTGAAGTAAATCAAGAAGTCAGAATGTAAACAAGGTGACTTAGAAGGAGCAATGGGTCTACATGCCTTCTTTTTGTGGTATTATTGTGCCATTTTAAACCCAGAATGTCTAATATTAGGCAGTGATAATCTCGATAAGAAGTGGTGAGCCATAAGAGTGAACACTTAAATAAAAGCAAGCGAGGTGAGGTGTTGGAGGCTCACAAACTTAATACTTAGGGCAAATATGTTGGACATGGACAGGAACTTTTGGACAGAACCTGTTCTAGGAGACGCCAGAAACAAATGGACTACAGTCTGTAATTGTATAATTATAAAGTGCTCCTATATGAATAATGGAACTGATCAAATGTGGTAAAAACAAGTGTAAAAACAAGGAGTTGTATCTAATAAAGTGATGGTGAGTTTATTTGTCCTTGTGCCCAGCATTGACGATTGCGTTATGTTTTGTGTGAAGGTTGTGTGCCTAATTTTTTACGTAAAAGTATTACGAAGATCCATATTTGGGGTCTTTTAGGGTGACACATGCACTCTGGGAGGGCCTAGATAACCTCTATTTATTCGGACGGATTTATTCCTGAGATGTGTCAGCCTGGACACTGATTGATGAGCAATTCTTTGGGAGCTGTAGCAGATAATCCATCAGAAGGGTGGTGGAAGGCTGAGCTGGCTGCTGAGGACAAGTGTTTCAGTTCCTACTCCTTTTGCTATGTTGGTGTGCTTGTAGTGTTATCTCCCAGAGCGTATTCCTTCCTGCATAAGATTATTTGGAAACGTTTCTTACCCAGTCCTGTGATATGCTTTGACAGGAATATCAGCCATGTTTCTTTTCTCTCTGATTTGAATATGCTATCGTCTTTAAATAGGGAAAAGGATTTAGACACGATCCCTGGAAGAGTGACTGAAATGACTTTCAGCCCTTGAGGCTGTTAAAATATTGCCTGTCTAAACCAAAAGAAGCTATAAAGCTGAAGGGACAAGTGTGAGGGATGATTAAAAAAAGCCATCTCTGTTGTTTCAATGTTGTTTTTTCAAGATGGCATGTTTCGATGTTTGAGTAAGCTAACATTCTGTCATACATCTTAGGGGTTTTATTTTTCTTTGCTTCGAGATGGGAAGTCTGCTGAACGATTGTGTTTGCTGCATGTGGACCAGGTAATGATGATGAATTCTCAACATCACCCATCACTGCAATGTCACTGATGATCTGACTCATCCGTCAGCGAGCAGCCTGAGCAGTCGGCCGCAGATGGCAGTTTGTTTTGATTAGCCACGCAATTAAAGCGGAATGACAGTCAATTGAAGGAGTAATTCGGCTAACAATCTCGCAGTGATTGGAGCTTAACTTTCCAGCTTCTGAACCTGTAGTTCCACCCACAGACAGAAATGGCTTTAATCACCCACTGTAGTGTGCAAAAGTCTTAGACCACCATTAGATTTGTTGTTTTATTAGTGATATAATGGCCATTATCTCTTCATAATAACTCTTTTTACACTCATCTTCATTCCAGTTTTTGAGCGCTTTAGCATGTATTAACATTTTTCACCCCATTTCTCTAGGAAAAAAAAAAATTCTTGGTTGCTACATTTCCAGAAGGATCATTCCTAATCAAGTGTCATTAGGCAGTTGAAATTGGCATCCCAATGCTTAAATTACTCAAGTGTAATGTAAGGTCATACTAAATACTGCCACTGTATTAGAAGCCAATAGAAGTTTTTTACTAAGTAGCTTTTTTCTTACTAATGTCCTTTGTTTTCTTGCTGTAGTCCTAATCAAGAAACTGAAAAATGCTTATAAAACAATGGTATATCTAATCTAAACCTAAGATTTTTGCCCAGTACTCTATATCAAGTGATTTTACATAAATGTGCTCAATTATTCACTACACGCACCACTCTCTTTTTCAGTTAAAAAAATGACATATTTTGCTGCCTACGCTTTGGAAACACAGTTGCAATTTCGATCAGTATGTCACACAAGCAATAACAACATTGCAAATATGTATGCTTGTGTTTTGGCACTGATAATATTAAATAATGCAAATACTTATACTCTTCTGGTAACTGCCACTAAAGCAACAGTCCAAATCGAATGAAGCAGGATGGAAGAAGTTTCCATCTTGCCATTTCATATGGTAGTTGACACAAAGGAGTCGTTTTGGAGGAGGTTCAATCTCATGATTGCATTCAAATGAGGAATTTGGGCTCCTCGATCCATCTTGGCAGGCACATTTATGCCACGGCTCGAAGCAAGAGGCACAATAGCAACATCATAAAATTTAATGAGTTACTTTATGCGGCAACTGATGAAGGAGCCTCGGTATATGGCAGCGGCGAATGAATATGCAGTGGGCTTGCTGACTTGGGATGACTTCAGCATCCTCTGAGGTGCTTTGTCTTCTCCTTTATTTCTGACTCGTACATGCTTTGTTGATGCATACAATTGTTGTGCAAAGAACTTGTGATCATTTGTTGCAGAGCATTACAGCGTTTGCTTTACGCAGTTCCACTCTGCATAACTGCTACTTGTTGCTGTTGCTGCGCAAAACTCTCATTTAAGATGCAGATATTTCCAGCGGTCCCTTGCATACAGTTAGCGAGAGTGTTAATTGTCAGTGGGATGCTGAGTTTGTGAGTTTCCCGTTACTGCTCATTTTAATTGCTCGGCATTGTCTAATTGTTTAGCTGCAAAAAACATTTGTGAGAGTTTTAGAGGCAGTGGACCCCAGTGATCTCCCCTTAAAACTCGCAGAGTTTAGCATACACCACCATCCACAGAGACATAACAGGTGAACTGAGAGGTTATAGTTTTAAGGCTGTTTAAAAGCACAAAGGCAGTTATACATTGATCGTAACATGAAAAACATGATACAAAGGCAATTCTAGGATCATTTGTAAATCATTCCTGTTCTTGTGAAAGAAGAGCATCTGACCTTTTAAGCAGGGGAAAGACTGACTGGAAAGACACCAGTAAAAATGAGAGAAATTTCTTTAATGCTGTAACTGTGAGTCACAAAGCCACCATTTGGTTTTATACAATTTGTGAGGCAAGGACTGCAGTACTTTCTTTGTTAAAATATTGCGTACATAAAAAGACGCTTTCTATTCTTGTAACATTATTTTCAGATTACCAGAGTCAAACTTTGGGTTTTTTTTTAACTTGTTTTTATTTAATTCAATTAACCTTAGTTAAATTCAATCTTTAATATTTTTATTTGCCTAGCGGTAACCTGAACCTGATGGACCTGATGGTCCGGGGTTCGCATCCCACCTCTGCCAAGCTGCCACAGTTGGGTCCTTGAGCAACTGAGCAACAGTTTGTATTAATTGTATTAGTTTTAAGTTGCTCTGGATCAGGGCGTCTGCTAAATCCTGTAAATGTAAATGTATTATTTTCCCCAATGGGCAACTCTTTGTGCAGCCTCAGGTATACAAACAAATAATATCCAATAACAATGCTTACGACAAACAAAGAAATGAATATACACAGCAACACTAACACAAATATAGATTCACATGAAGCAGTATAAATGGTAAAAAAAAAAATCAACGTATGTGTTATTTTTTCTGCAGCTTGGCAAAGTATACTCCCCAAACAAAGGGTGAATTTGGTCCATAATTTTCTGGACCAACATTTTAGGGCTTTTACTTAAATAAAATTAATGTTTAATTATTAACAGTATTACAACAATTTTTGGGTGGGACGGTGGCTCGGCGGGTAGCACTGCTGCCTTACTGCAATAAGGTCCCCGGTTCAATAAGGTCCCGGTTCTGTCCCGGTTCTCCTTAATTAATCTGAAAATTGGCACTTGTGTGTACATAACTAGTACTGATATAACCTTGTGTGTGTGTCGCTGAAATGGCCACTGATGCCGATAGCAACATTGAACAAACCAAACAAACAAACAACAATTTTACTAGCATCGTTCCAAACCACTTTCTAGAAATCACAATTGGTGTGGAAAACACTGTCATAATACACAAGCTTGAATTATTTTACTGCTGTCCGAATAAATCACATTCACTGCGTAACGGCGACAACTAATGATTTGAACTAATAACCTTTATTAGCATAGTCATTAATTCAGAGCCTCAACAATGTTTGTGCCTATTAACAGACACTTTTATACAAAGCTATTTATAATTTATGCTCTATTGGCAGTTGAGAATTAAGCGCCTGACCCAAGAGTGGCAGCTTAGTGACAGTGCAGGAACCTGAAACCTCAATCATCATGTAACTTTAGGCGCTAATTCATGGGACAAATGAAAGCCAGAAAGAAATCAAAGACGTCACTACACATTCAGTATAACATTACTACATCTGGTAAGCATGGGTAGGCAGGCATTTTTCATAATTCGGGAAAGTCACACAGTAAATTTGCACCAGAATAGAGCAATGTGATAGCAGCGAATGCAATTCATCATCAGAGGCACACTCAATCTTCCCTTCTCTCCATGCTGCTGGCAAGAAGCAGACTTCTATCGTGTACGGTGAGAGGAGGCCGATATGGCACAGCACGATCATTTGCAGCATCCTGGGCTTTCTCGCATTCCGACATTGAGACACTAATTCAACAGTGGCCTGCCCACAGCGTCGTGAAAATGACAAATAAAAGAGACAGGGAAAGAAGAAAAAGGACAAATGTTGTGACTAGACAGCAGGATGCACATTTGGTGGAGAAGAGAGAGAGATGGGTGAAGACAAACACAACATAATGGTTGGGAAAATTCCAAATGAATGCTGGTACAGATGAAAATGCCATGCTCGATTCAAGTTTTACATCCTTGTTGGTCTGGAATTATTATTGCTATTATTATTAGTCCTACTTAGAACGAATATAGCCTTTTTTTCATAAAGGATTACATTTACATTATTTAGCAGAAGCCCTTATCCAGAGCAACTTACAAGTTATACAGTCTTACAATTCAAGCAATCTTAGGTTTAGCGGCCTGCCTAAAGATCCAACTATGGCAGCTTTAGCAGAAGTGAGATTTGAACCCTGGGCCATCAAATCCCCAGTCAAGTACCTTAAACGCCAGGCAACCGCAGTCGCCAAGGGATTTGTTGTGGTACATACCAGCAGTCAAAATACATTCTACATACCATGTTTAATGTCTAAAATATAAAATGTCAATGACATTTTTGACATTCAATACTGACTGTGAAACAGCTTTGCTGAATCGATTGCTTTATGAGGTGCACCTCCTTGCTTCTATGCTCATTGTAAATTTGATTAATTCCACTTCCCATATAACGTTTAGGTAACTTAGTCTCTTTACTCAGTTCTGTAATAGTCAGGTCTCCCATTGGATTAGCACAGATCAGTTAGTATTTGGCTGGTAGATGATTCTCAGCACTGAACCAACACTGATGTGCTAGTTTTGGGCTGGTACTACTGGATCAGACACAACAATGCTGATGGAGTTCACTCACTGTGCTCTCCGTTAGACTCATCTACCTTATTGCACCACCTTGTTGATGTAGAATCCGAGACAGCAGCTCATCTGTTGTTGCACAGTTTGTATTAATCATCCTCTAATCGTTTGTCAGGGCTCACAGGATGCTGCATACTGGTGTTGATGGCGTTATTTTTTTGGTCGGTGGACTATTTTCAGTACTGCAGTAACACAGAGGTGTTTAAACACTTAAGCAGCCCTGCTGGGTCTGATCCATTTATACAATTACCAATACACAGTAACACACATCTGTAGTGTAACAGAGTAAAGGAGACTAGCAAAGTATGTGTAGATGGACTACGCTCTGTAAATGTAGAACTACAAAATGCTTCTGTATAAAGTGTCTGGTGAGTGTATGTAATACTACAGACTAAAAATATGCTGCTTATTGTTTTTTTTGCGTCTTGTTGTTGTTATTATTCGAGAAATAGGGTTAGTGTTTATACCTGTAGTCTGAATTATTGCTAGATTTGGACCAAAGCAGAAAATGAAACATTGTTGGAGTTTAGTTCTGGTTCACTTTGTGTTCACATTGTCATTCTTAACATCTAACTCAAATATGTAAACAATAGTCATGTGAATAAGGTCACACACTGATTGAACAGCTTTGACGATGTTTTGTGACCGATCTTGATGAACTTTCATACAGTGTGCTGGGCTTAATCTGCTTGTGTGAATACATAATATAAAAAAAAACAGCTGATAACTCACAAAGCAAGCTGCAAAGAGACAGACATCTTACCTCCTATAATGAAAAAGATATACTTAAGTTTTCTGTCATATGGAATGAAAGAATTAGGGACCATTATTTAACATAACCAGAATTAAATTTGGATGATAACACTGATAATGATAATGATAACACATGATAATAACATTTTTAAGAGATGCTTGTTGGAACTTAAGCCCACTAAGATTTGAATGGCAGCATTCACATTTGTTTAGAAAAAACCATTTTAATAGAACGTAACCAGCCAAGCAAGAACACACCCTTGTTTACCATCCTGCTCCATTTGGAGTGTCCTTTGCTACCTGCTGTAGTAAATCATCTCACCTGCATATCCATACACTTAAAAATCTCCAAGATATGTCTCAGTGATTATACATTTTATGGTTCAAAGCTGCAAACTAATTTTGTTTTATTTTAGCATTGAAACTCTTATTCACAGTATTCTATACTGAACATCTTTCACAACTGCTACAAGGACTCTTAGGAATTTTATTGTCCAGTCACACCAAGCGGACAATTAATTTCAACTTTGAGCCTGGTTGGTCTCAAGGTTTTTTTTCCTTTTTTATCAGGATTTTTTTTTCTTGCACATTGTCACTGGCCTTGTCACTCTTGCCTCCGGATTGCTTATTTTCAATCTATTTTTAAAGGTACAATGTAATATAGCAGCTTTTTAGCTGTAAAAACCATCAGCTAAAGTGGATTTTTGTTTATATTATATATATTTGAGAATAAAATTAATATACTCACTCAGTTTTAGTAATCCAAACACAATGTCATGGCAGTCTATTGCACATGCCATCACTTGTGGTTATGGAGTGCATTTTAATACTACTTTTGTCGAATATAAGCCAGCAAAAATACAAATTGATGAGTGCAATTAATTATTTGACAGCACTTATTATTGTTAAAACAACAGTTGAGGTTATTCACTTCTTACTCCTCCACTTGTGATTTCTGTTTTCAAGCAGCAAGCAGATCAGATATCTGAAGAAAAAATGAGTTATAGCTAGTATTTAACTTCAAACTTTAGAGCTATAACTCAAAACTAGAAGAGTACGGTAAGCTACTGTAAAAACAGATCTGTACTTGACTGTGATTCAGGAACGCCTCTCACAGCTCAGGGTATGAGAAACAGTGGCCAAAGGGTGGCCAAGTAAGAATCTACATTTTCCTAAATTTCCCAAAGTAAAATGCACAAAATGTATTAAATGACATTTACTGTACAGGTATGAGCAATTTAACGTCTATTCAATTTGAGGTCGCTTTAGTGGCTGAGGTCTTTAAATGATATTAACTTATAACAAGAAATAAAATCTGTATTTTAGCTCCAAATATTGAGGTCGTAAACAGCTGGCCACCACATCAGCCAATTAACACTGAGGGTAAATTTCCATAAATGAATACTGAATGTGGTGTCATTAGGGATGCAGCATAGAAGGGAGTATAGTTTGCATGCAGCTTTATTGTGAAAATACTATTTACATTAACATTACAGTAGCCTAATAAGTCTAAGTGACTAAAGTAATGTATAACATCCAATTTGGTCAGCAGCCTGTTTCACAGAGCTCAATGCGTTCGGTAAACAGCACATACCTGTAATGTATATCCATGCACAAAGTCGAATGTTGTTATTTAATTCGGGTGACATGATGGCTTATATTTTACTGTAAAAATGCATTTTCTGCTGTTTCACCAAAGTAAAGTAGCAAATGGAGTTACACATATGGAACAGATAAATGAAGAGACCGAAATATATAGAAATTGACACAGTGTGAGTGACACAGATATAAACAGACTGACAGTTGGCAGAGGGTCAAAGAGAAACATGCATCAAAAGAGAGCCAAGTATAGCAAGAGATAAAGAGAAATTGTTTAGACTCGGAGAGATTTGAGACACAAATTTAATGAGGCATGTGCATTGTCTTTGCCTTGTTGTATTTATTAATGTTATTTGTACAGTGTTTCCTCGTTTATGGCGGGGGTTACGTTCCAGGACCACCCGCGATAAACGAAAATCCACGAAGTAGGGACGAAATATTTATTTAGGTATTTATACACTATTTTAGCCATAGAATTTGCAGAATGTTTGGGTGGCATCGTAGGGTTTGAATGAATTCAGTCTATAATGAAACTTTCACAAACAGCAAACACAAAACCGCAGATAAAAACTCGTCATGTCGGCAAGTAGTGATTCAGGCGGCCAATGCTCTAGTGTTACTTCTCGGTTTTGGTGAGTATTCATCCGCTGAGTAAATACGCTATTGTAGTGTTTTTAACTGTTATATAATCAAACAACACGCTGAACTAATGGAACGTTCTCTTTACTTAACACACCATACATTACTCTCGTATCACACATGCTCCGTCTGTACACATAGAGTAGACTCAACAGCTATTTGCTGTAAATCATCATATTTTATCATTTATAACATTCCTTTATTGTTAGAATTAATATTTTTAATGCATTTTTATCAATTTTGTGGGGTTTTTTATGTAAAAGTTCCGGAAAAACCCACGAAACAGCGAAAATCCGCAATATTTTTTCCATGAATATTTTTTGAAAACCCGCACTGAGTCCACAAAAGGTGAATCACGAAGTGGCGAGGGAACAGTGTATTTTTTAAATAATAAAGCCATAACTGCTGGTTCTGAGCAATGCCAGTAAAAGTTGTATCTAAGGCATTGTGATTGCCATTTGAACATAGTTTAGGGCACCATAGCAAAACGACTTGAATATGAGGTATTGCATTTTGGCTCTAGCGCTCGATACGCTTGTCAGTGTCGACCGAATTGTGTATACTGGATCCTGTCAGTCTGCCTCTTTCCCCTAATGCAGCCAGCCAGCGTTACTCAGTGTTGAATAATTGCTTCAGCTGTGTCTTTCTGCATTCTAGCCAAGGAAAGAGGAGATAGATGCTGACAACCCCAGCCGTCCCTGAGCTTAATCCTCGACCGTAAACAAAGAATAAATAAATCTAATGTTCAGAAGGTAGCAGGTGCTCCTCTGTGATTGTATTCACCCCACTGGCCCTTTGTGGTTTATCAGAGTCTGGCCAGACGGAGGAAGGTGGGCACTGAGGGACAGCTTCAGCTTTGCAGCAATGGTGACTGGAATTCCCGTCACGTCCCAGGCAGCAGATGGCAGAAAGGTTAAGATATGTTTCCTGAAAAACTATCATCTTAAAGAAAAGGTATGGCTGACCTTGAATTGTATGAAAAGAATCCCCATGTGGCTGTGACACAACCAGTCCAGTCAAACCCATGCTGAAATTGGGTCATTAGAAGGGGTCATAAAAAGGTAGATGGAAATTTGGCACTGATGGCCACACTGGCATGGATTTTCAGCACTGATCCAGACCATGGAGGGAAGCATCTGGGAAGGCAGCTGTAAAACAACACACCATGATCTAAACCTTCATCAGGTACAGGTAAAGTCCTACTTTAAAATAAACTCTGGATTAATAAATAGAAAAAATGCTAAAATAGCATCGCATTTAGTATTTAATAATAATTTTAAGCCTGCCACAAGGTCTTACATTACAGTATTAGGTATTATTAAAGTTAACAAGTGACAATTGGACAATAAAAATGCTATCTTTGGATATTTGTGGAAGGATTCATATTGCAATAGGATAATAACCCAGAACCACCTCAAAGCTTTGCAATAACTACTTAAAGATTAAAGAATATCATGGAGTGCTGACAGTCATGGACGGTCCCCCGACAATCACCTGATCAAAACCCAATGCAACACTTATGAAGACAGAAAGCCAAACATTACAGGGTACTCTTTGGAATCTTGTAAAATCATGAGGAATAACACAGATTATCAAATCATAAAACATGAACTTGAGGGCATACTGTCATTACACCAAAAGTGGAGAACATGCCAAACTGTAATCCATTCTGAAATGCATTTTTTATTCCTATTGTTATTCTGATTTTTGACCCCTAATGTATTTGTTTTACTACAGTTCAGATGTATCCCTAGAACCCAAAAATGCGGATCCATTTTAAGATTCACAAAAGTGAATCCATGTACATGTTGAGAGCAACACCTGTGATCCTTAACTCTGATCCTGGAGCCTTTAATTCTTTCAAATCTCCCCTACCGCCAGCACACATGATCCTAATCACAAGTTAATTATCAAGCCCATAATGAGCGGAATCAAGTTTGTTGAAATTGAGAAAAATCACCAGATGGTTCAGAACAAGAGGTTTCCAAGACAGAATCTGAGTGAGCTGAGAACTTCTGACTTGAAAAAATGAAAGACATATGAAACTGTTTGCACGATATTTATAGATAGGTACACTATATAGACAAAAGTTTGTGGACACTTAAAATTACATCCAGAACATGGATATTACTTTGTAGGATGGAGTTTCCTCGCCCTTACAACACTTTGGAACATAACTGTGAGGTCGGCTTATGATATTAGGCAGTAAACTCTGGCTCACTTTTGGCACTCCAATGCATTTTCAAGGTATTCTTTCAATGCAGTTCTTAATGGGATTTTATTAATTACAACAGGACTGAAAGTCTAGGAAAAATATAATGTTATAGTATACTTTAATATTATATAGTGTTACAAGTGAGTGCCCATGAAATAGCAGAGCTCAATAAATAGAGGGTGTGTCCACAAACTTTTGCCTGTATCCAAACTAACAAGATTTGTCATAAGCAATAAGTGTCATAGTCAAATCCTTTTTAGAAAAGAAGTGAAGCAATTTGCACTTGGTTACCTAAGTTGGGAAAATTCAAGCCGTTTTGCAACAAGGTCTGGAGGATCGAATCTAAAAATGTTTTAAGATACGCCGGTCACAAAAAATAGGGGACATTTTAGATGAATTTTTGGTGAGCAGCATATTTCACCATAGTTTGTTATTAGGGAATAAAATTTGTTCCGTTCCAGCACCATAGTGCCTTTGGCCTGGAAACAAGAAGCATGGGTTTGCGAGATGAGATGAAGATTAAAATTAAGTTTAAGATTAAGACTAAATCAAGTTCATAATTGACTGTTATTACATTGTACGGTACATGGATTTAACCTGTGGAATGGGAATCCAGAGTAACTTCTTTAAAGTATTTAATTGGCAGTGCCTGAGGGAGGTGGCCTGTTAGTGGATCATCTTCTGGTTTATTATGCCAGGCTTCTATCAGCTATTATTTATTCTTTAAATATAGGCTGTCGTTTATTTCTTCCTCTGTCCAGATGATCCCATACCTCCATGTTTAACATTCAGGTCTGGACTTTTTCTTATTTTTGTAATACTGCATTACAAATTTCCTATATTTTCTTCCTCTATGTTCTAAAAAGAGACTAAATAACCATTGGTCATGGTCACTATACCATTGCTAAAAGAACAAATGTAAGACTTTAAATTGTTGTAGTGTATCTTCATCTGAGTTCAGTCAGTGATACATAACCAGAAGTGTGGTACATTAAGAACCCTGGTATTAGTTTGGAGCTTACCATCCCTTTGCTACATGTGTGCAGGAGTTAAGGTCAGATTTCTGACCAAGCCAGCCAAGTTCTCCATCCAAGCTGGCAAACACTTTCTTTGGGGGCGTTATTTTGAAAGGGCAGGGCGGAAAGCTGATGACCAGACCTGTTTGAGGTTGAAAAGTGCTACAAAGTGTCAGTGAGGTGTTCAGGAGTGTGAAGATTTGCCTGTGGAGATTATAGTTTGCTTCATATTCAAAAAGAGATTGCTTAGACGAGTGTCCACACACTTTTGGGCATATAGTGTAGAAATGCATGCTGATAAGCCAGTCTTAAATGTTACATATTGCTCTGATATACAGCTTTGGAAGATGTTTGCGTTCCATTCACCTTAGCTGGATTTGTTTTTGGAACCTGATCACTGTCCAGTATGTTGTCAACAAAAGGCCATGGTTCACGAATCATTTTCAGCCTGTTTATTAAATGAAACCCCAAGTACTGTGCCAGTAAACATTTCCCTTTTCAATATCTGATTAGTTGAAAATGAGCAGTGCGTCCCTTTCTGAATATTAAGAAGCTTTTCAGTGTCCTTGATGGTATTGTGTAAGACTTCAAGAGGGACATTAGGTTATGGAATATAAATTTATGAGCTCCATTTACTGCTCGCGAGGTTCAAAGAGTGCCCGTGGTGTTTAACACTCTGCCGTGCCACAATTAACATCTCATTAAGAGGCAGAGCCGAGTTTGAAGAACTGAAAGGTGAGTGAAGGGGTCAGCAGAAAACACGCTCCTCTCATTAAACATGAAATGAAAATGCACCTGAAATCCGAAGCCGAACATATGACAGATTTTAAGCACTCCGTTTGTCACAGGTATGGTAAAAGTAAAGTTAAAAGTATAAGGAAAAGTTCATCCGTCCATCCATTATCTTCTGATTAATCCACGCAGGGTCGCAGCCAGCCGGTGCCCACCTGGCAACTCAGGGCGCAAGGGCAGGAACAACCCTAGATGGGGTGCCAATCCATCATAGACTGCCTTTTAGACACACTCACAAACCAAGGGTAACTTTAGAGTCACCAATTAACCTAACACGCATGTCTTTGGACTGTGGGAAGAAACCGGAGTAAACCTGGGGGAGCAGACACGGGGAGGACTTGCAGACTCCACACAGAAAGGACCCAGACTGGTCCACCTGGTCCACCGTCCTAACGACCTAATGCAGCACAAACCCAGAGAGCCCGAAACGGAGATCATGTTGCACTCCAGACAAACAGTAGCCTAAAGGCTTTTTCTTTCCATTTGCAGTCCAACAAATATGCACTAAGTTACCACGTCTTCTATTTTTACAACAGCATTTTTGCATCCAGAAAGCATTTTCTGTGAGCTCAGTGCAAGTACGTATTTAGCCTTCTTCAAGGCACTTCCTCCGGATGGATTACGCATAGGCATTTGTGCAGGCTACTATAAAAGTTTAAGCATCAGTGGTCAAATAATGTTTATATATTTTTTTGCTTATCTAATGAAACTTAAACATGATATACTCTCCGGAGAAAAAATGAGTCACCTTGCGTGTTTAAGGTGGTGGGCTCCTGCAAATGGCGCTGCATGACGATGATCGGACTATAAATACCTGCAGAGTGTGCGATACGATTCGTATATTTAGAAGAGGTCCTACAGTGGAGTGCATGTCTTGGTAAATTCGTGGAAAATGGATCACAAAGCAAAGTTGAGCAAAAAAGGTGTGCCAAAGGCCATAGTGTGAAAGAAGTAGTTAAGTTTGCAGGTGTTTTTTATCAGTATGGGTTTACGAGCAGTGGTAAAAATGCCAATTCTAAAAAATTCTCAGGTTTCAGGTTAAAAATTCTGAGGTCTCAATCACAGGTGACTAATTGTTTGCTTATATTTTTGCCCATATATAATTAACCCTTGTTTAAATTCTTTAGTGGATCTCCTGGAAAGGTGTCCAGTTTGTTCCTAATATGTTCCTGCAGACAAATCACAAAACACGTCCTTTGACCAAACATTTCCTCACGGTTGTGTGAAGTCAAGCTCTGGGCAATGTCTCTTTTAATCCCACTGTGCTTATGTGTGTGTGTGTGTGTGTGTGTGTGTGTGTGTGTGTGTGTGGTGCCCTCTGCGTGTGAGATCAACAGGGAGCTGATGGTAACAGCCCAGAATAGAAAGTGCCACGTCACTGCGCCACTGAGCCAAGTAATAACACTGGCATTTAGCAGGGAGCACGGACGGTCACATCGCGGGTCCGGGGTGACATTGGCCCAGACGAGCGCAGGTACTGCAGTGCTCTAGGGTTTCAGAGAAACAGAGAAGGAGAGCGATAGGAGTGGGAGGAGTATCTATCCTCTGAAACACCTGACAGAGCAGGACACACTGAAGACACTCGTCACGCTCCTATGCCGCATTCAGTACTCCAGCGCATACGAAGAGCTTCAGCATCCCTGATGAGCACAACGTTAGGGAGCTTGTTCTCCAAATCACAGTGAACTTCATAGTTAACCTTCCCCAAATACTCACCTTGTAATCTTTTTTATTTAAAAGTGATTCTCAAAGCAATATCTTCCTATAGTAAATTGTGTAGAATAACATTTTTGGTTTGGCTTTGGTTTCATTGTTTTAAGACAACATTTATACATATTTAAAAAAGACCAAATGGTGCTACTAGTACAGTCTCTGGCTATCTTCAAATGCCGTTAGGGCCCGGAGACTCAGCTGTAGCACCATTTAGCCTTTTTAAAAGCATATAAAAATACATCCATAAGGCAAGACTTTTTTATTGCTTGTTTCGCGGTCATATTTCAAGAATACAAAAAAAAAATATTTTTATTATTATATATAATAATATATATAATAATATATATAATAATATATATTTAATATTATTTTTATTTATTTTTTTGGTATTTCTCGGATCCGCCGCAGCACCAATATTTGAAATAGAAAAAAAGAAAATTATTATTAGTTTTTAGCTTTTGCCGCCCTCTTTAAAGATTCATTTTAATTTAATTGTAGGTTAAATATTTTTTTTTTCTTTCTCCTTCCTTGTATTGATTCCACCAGTGGCGATTGCTCTAAGACTGCAAGGGAAGCTTGGCTTCCCCTAAAATGTCAAAAAATAAGTGATCAAATATATACTGTTGTGTGTACATGTCATTGACTAAATCTGCGCTACAACGCGCTCAACTTTAGTTCAGAATCAGCTACTTATCAGTGGTAACGACGCGGCTTTTCCTCTCACTCATTCCCGCAGCTTCACAGTGCTTTAAACAGTGCGGACGCT
>JAVSBV010076778.1:0-10095 GCA_033117975.1 Parotocinclus spilosoma | reverse complement strand
TGTGTGTGTGTGTGTGTGTGTGTGTGTGTGTGTGTGTGTGTGTGTGTGTGTGTGTGTGTGTGTGTGTATATATATGTATGTATGTATGTATATATATATGTATATATATGTATATATATATATGTATGTATGTATGTATGTATGTATATATATATATGTATGTATGTATGTGTGTATATATATGTATATATATGTATATATATATATGTATGTATGTATGTATATATATATATGTATGTATGTATGTGTGTATATATATACATATACATACTATTATTGATTTAGTCCAGTAAACGGTCCCTGTAGATTCTCGTGTGTGGGTAATTTTTGATGGCATGGCATCCTCAGTAACTAAAGGAGGAGAGTGGGTGGTGCTGCCCTCTGATATGGTCTGAGGAACCGTATTAGCTGAGCAGAACCAGAACTGGGAGCAGAGATGATTTCTAATCATTATAAGCGTTTTCCTAAAGACGTGAGCTGCTGTTTTTTCAGAGGACGGACCTGCCTGTGATCATGTGCTGTTCTACATGTATCGTTTCGAACTCTATTCCCGTCTGAACAGTCAGGTGTTTATTAGACCCGCCGTGTTTTCTGTTGGACGGTCTGCCTGTTGGTTAGAACTATCTCATGGCAGGTACACAGCTGAACGTTTGAGGGTTTCGAGCTGTGCTCAAGGGTCCAACTGTGCCTGCTCATCCTCGCTGAAGGGAACAAATGAGCTTCCAGAGCTAATAAAGCTTGTAGCCTGGGTTAAAATGAAACATCTGACTGCTGAAGTTCAGTTCTTCTGTTCTGCTCTTCTGTTCGGCCTGCTGAGCAACATCTGAAAGACTTCTCTTTTACCCAACTGGATCTTCCATTCTATTCAATTATATGAATTTTATTCATTTTCTTCCCTTTCCTTCAGCTCAGACTTTCAGCAAACTCACACTGACCTTTTTTGCTTGGACGTAAACCTGCGGCTGGATTTGTTGGTTAGCGCAGGCACTTCACGGCTCCGGGGGTGCATACTTCAGGGTTTACTCGCAGTGCTCCGGTTTCTTCCCACGTTCCAATCAGTTGTTCACTGTTTATTATTATTTATTTAATCAAGATTAATGAGTATTAATATTTTAGGCGCATCAAGTCTGCCCGCGTTTATTCCGGGTACTTCGGTTTCCTTCCACAGTCCAAAGACATGCGGGTTAGGTTAATTGGAGTCTCTAAATTGGCATTGATCGTGTCGTTATAGAAGCCAAATTAACGAACAAACACTGCTCACGAATTCAAAAGGAGCATTTGATTTAATTTCGTTAAACAACAAGATCATCAGGAAAACTAAAGAAAAAGCAAACTGAGTTGTAGTGATCTATTCATGGGGGTGAACAGAAGGGTGTTAAACTGGACCAGAGTGCCCCCACATTGACTGTTCAGTAGGGTCTATGGTCACTCAAGAGTGCCAAAACACCCTGGCAGTGCTGGGGCATGGACAGGATCAGATTATTTTGGGGTCCTCTTGGTATCCATTTACGAATAATCCCTCATTTTTGTGAGCAGTGTTTATATTTGATTATTATTGTTGGTCATACAAGGTTAAAACATGCTCGGATTGTGTTTCCAGACTAAAACATCTCCACACAAACTGTTTTAGTTGAACCAACAGGTTATATTTTCTCGTTCCATTACAAATTGAGGTTGCCATGTGCTCATGGTTAGATGTGGAATGAAATAGGGATCTGTAAATACCGATCTCTGTGTTCGAATGACGTCATTATCGGACCCGACACCGATATAGGATCTTTATTGCTCCCAAAAATGAGGGAATACTTCAAAATGAAATATCCCATACTGAAATGCCCCCTCATTTTGAGTGAGCAGTGCGGAATGAATGTGTTAAATTAAATTAACATTAAAGTAATAAAGAGTCGTGGGTGTTCCTTACTCAGAAGCTTCTATATGGTTTGGAGCAAAATATTGCAGGAGCTGCCATATGGAGGTTTGGCATATTCTCCAAGCATTTGAGAACTTTATGCAGATTTAGGGAAGCGTTCTGACAAATCGATCGTAAATTTCATTCATTATAAGCAGAATTTAATAGATACTGTACACAGTCTTGGGCAAAATCATTACCACAAGGATTATTTTAGAAGAAAAGTGTAAAACGTCCCATGTAGCTTATTTAAAACTCGGAGTACGGTTTCTGCTGAACATGTTTTTCCCGTCGTAAAGTCGAAATCGCAAACCAGACCGTCGTAAAACAGAGTACCTATACTTTTCAAGTGAGTAATGAAAGTTTTATTATTTAAACCAAAAGCGTGCTTGTTTCTCCGAACCCACCGTGACCCTCGTCCAGGATGAGCTTCATTGACGATAAATGAATTTGTGTGTTTTATGTAAAAAAAAACAAAAAAAAACCTGGCAGCCGATTGCTCCTCCAAATTCCTGGCCACATTCCCATCCAGTAACAAAACCAGTAGCACCACTTCACGTGAACTGACCACGTTTAAGGTAATGGGATTTTCCTCCTAATCAGTTTTAGCGTAATCAAGCTAAAACGACCAGCGTGCATGTTTAAAGGTAACGTCAATACCTGATTGCAAGCGCAGTGGAACCGAGCGTGTCGACTCCACTTACACACGGGACCTTCGAGCCGGTGGCAGATCCGAAACCTTGTTATTATTAGTGGCATTCGGTGAGGCGTAAGCATTCGGCCGAGCGGTGGCACTCTATCTCAGATGGCTAATTGGCTTTGAGATCTTAATTACTAAACCACAAAGGCGTCCGTTGTGCAGCTGGCGGTCGATGAGTGCAAAGGCAGCACGTTGTGGTTTGGTACTGAAGTTGCACGTTCAGCTGCTGTTTTGAAACGTTGAGATGCATCAGCACCACTTGGCATTAGCATACACTGCCATTAGCGGTTAGGTGGTTAGGGATTTTTTTTTTTGCTTGTTTGAGCGTCAGGAGAAGGAGGATGTGAGGTTTCCGATCGGCTTCAGCGAGCCCCTTCAGGTACATGGCGGTCGATCCCTTTGGGCCCTTTGGGCAACCTGATCCATGAAGCTGTGAGTGTGAAAGTTCTTTCCAAATTAAACATGCCACACAAACATGGCCCAAGCTGCATCAAAGTGGCGAGGAATAAGAAGGTTGTAGGCGCAAATCCAAATTCTGCCAAGATGCCACTGCAGAACCCTTGATCAAGACTCGGCCTTCAACTGTTCAGTCTGCAAGAGTGCAGAGTTTTAAAATCTGAAATCACACACGCGAGAACTAAAGACTGAACTAAAGATTTTAGGCAGACCAGAGTTCAGTCTAATGCTTTGAAATGATGGTTTAGACTTTTTAGACTCCAAACGAGTGACCAGAGCTGGTGCCGGGAAGAACAACTCCATCTCTAATGAGTAGGAGGCCTTGGTGGACGTCACTTTTCGTGCTTCCCTGCTCTGAAGATCTGTGCTTTGTTTGACGTCTCTGGCGAGGACAGGTTACAAAGTAGTGTTAAATAGTACCACCATAAAGCCCAGCTCTCTGGTCCCTGGCACCAGTTAAGTCCTGGTTTGTGTCTCCTCAGGCCTGGAGCTGGGTCTAGCTGATCAAATGGGCTATTTTAGGATCCTGTGGTCACACCCACCTACAGGCCAGAGGCCACTTCCTTGGTAGGGTTTGACCGGGGGTGAAAGAGGCCATCGATATGAAAATGGAAGGCCCTTCTTTAAACTGGGAGGGCCCGCTGTTCTAGAAATGGTGCTGGTATTGGATGTTATATAAGATGGGAGAAGCTGAGTCTGAAGAAGTCACCCGGATAAGTGCCAAGTCATTTCTCCTACGAAAACCTGGTGTCCAGATGAGCTGAATCGACATCCTGGGGTTTACACACCTCCATTATTGAGCGCCCATCAAGATACCGTGACGTTTACGCTTGCAAGCATGAACTGTAGACTGCAAATGAACGGCAACTACCTCAGTAAAATATTTCGGTTTAATCAAGGTAAATAGCCAGAGCACTGTTTTGTTCCTCTCTAATAAGTGCATGTTATTTAAATCATTTGCACATTAAAGCACTGGAGCTACCAGTCAAACGGTCGAAGCCGGTGCTGGAGCTAAACGAATCCAGCCGGCGGGACAAGCGGACATTGAGACATACTGCGGTTATTAGGAAATCTGTTTAAGTGCAGTCAATCCTAAACGAGGCTCATATGTCACCCGAAGATTAGCAGATGGCTCAACAGGCTCGAGCAGAACGTCACCGCAGGAGGCTCTCGGATCATTAATTAGAAATAATGAGTCATGGATTCGTAGGCAGTATTAATGGCACACTGTCTGAGCTGGTGCTCGAGGCCAGTCCATAACGTGCCCAAGAAGAGTTTATATTTGAATATGGCATCCAGTAGGTTTAGAGAGTTGAAAAGGTTATCCAGCATTACCCGTTTTGGGAATCAGAATCAGAAAGTAGCAAGTTTACAAGGAATTTTTCTGGGCTGCAGGTGTCAACATATAGACATCTAAACGACTAATAAAAGAGTAAGTTATATATCTACAAAAATCAAATAAAATAACATTCAATAGGAGTAAACAAGAATAAAAATAAATATAAATATAGCAGCAGAATGATGGTTTGCAATAGTATATAAGAAGAGTAGGCACGAGCATTGGTGTCTCTTCAACTGGACTCATTCCTTCTTGGTGGTGTGCAGCCAGCGAGGCATGTTTGTTAATGTTCGAATTCCGGCTTGTGTGCTTATTTTTGTTCTACAGTGCGTGTGATGAGTGTGTGCTCGTAACTGAACCACAGTGGTGTCTATTTCTTGCAGAAGGAATTTGGATGTTGTGCAGACGTATAATCTTGGTCTAATCTTTGGTGTGTTTATCGTTTGACACGCTGTCTTTTTGGGAAAATACCCTTCATGTAGGCGTTACAGTGGACTATTTTTTACTTTCATGCCATGAATTTGTAGTTGTGAGGTCATTCCCAGTCTGAAACCAGCAGCAGAGTGATGGAGAAGCTTGAGCGGGACGGGCTGTTCCCATATAAATAATGTTAGTCGTTATGGCTTTGACAGGTCTAACTCATCCCTCATGGTCTTTCTCTGCTCTCTCTGTAACGATCAGGAGCTTATACAGGTGAGGTGTGTGTCTGTCTGTGTGTGTGTGTGTGTGTGTGTGTGTTCTGTGTGTGGTGGATCGCATCTGAGATATCAGCATGTCATCATGACGGATGTGCAGCACGCTGGGATTTCATATTGACCACAGAACTGGAAGACTGTGGCTGTTCGGTTGTTAGGTGTTGTTTATTCGAAGGCTCTCTGATGTTGCTGTGTGTGTGTGTGGCTGAGTGTGTGTGTGTGTGTGTGGGTGGGTGTGTGTGTGTGGTGTTTATCGCTGCGACACGTCGAGTGCTTATTAAGATGCAGAGCATCATTCCCCTCCGGCTGCCTGGGTTTTAGCACTTTCACTGAGCTCTGGAATGATGATGGAATATTCCGGTTTCAGGACGGAGCTCCGTAATGTGTGAAGGGCAAAAGCAGTGCTACTGGTGTGTGTGTGTGTGTGTGTGTGTGTGTGTGTGTGTCCTGGTGGTGCCTTCATTCCAGTCCCAGCTTCACTCGTGGACACATTTGATATATGGAAGATGGAAAAGCCCGGTCATGAGAATCATGTAACAGGGACCCCTGGCTGGGGCCCATCCACCCATCCAGGGCCCACATATGCTTGGGATTAGCAATGGACCTGAGCCTTAGACTAAGCCTGTGGTGGCCTGGGTTCAGGTTTAAATGCTGACGTCAGACCCATCCATGGCACACTTAAACACAATTCGGGTTCCGACCCTGCCTGCAGGCACAGGTGTCTGAGGGAGATCATATTGGTTGGCGATCATCCACCGACACTACAGAGGTGACCCTAAAGCATGAGATACACAATTTCACAGAACATTAAAGCCACCTGCTCAGTAACAACGCTTAGGTTTGGTTTCACACATCACATTAAAGTCCCCATGAAGGCCAAGTGTACAGTCATGTCCAAAAGTCCCAGGCCACCTTTACATTTGGTGTCTCGGAAAAAGTAGAATGGCCATGTAGACGACTGAACCCGTTAACTTCATAATTGGATTGTTTATTTAATAAAACACTTTTCCACTGATCTTTATTTATTTTTATTAAGCACATCTTGGGCTGCTGCTCTTTCAAAAAGACCATTCCTGATCAAAGCCGGTTTGGACCGTAGAGTGAAGAGTTTTATTAGTCTTACACACAGTTATACACCGTATAATAGTCAGCTTGGTATCCCAATGGATACTGGTTTGATTCTATCAAGGGACAAAGCTATATCTAACATAATGGTGGCCCAAGACTTTTGCACGGTTTCAGATTTGCCGTAAAATGCAAAGTGCAGTATCAGTAAATGCGAATCTTTTACCGATTTGATTTATTTAACACCCTTTTGACCCTACTGGCGCTCCACGTATCCCCAGGAGGTTGGAAGAGACCCCTGGTTCAGAACTGATTTAGTGTAAAATGATCGTTTTAGCATGTGAAGGGAATACTGTGGGCTCTAACACACACGCCGCTCAAACTTTAAGACGTCCGGACGCTTCTCTAAGCTGCCACTTCGACTCTGTTGTTGTTGTTGTTGTTGTTGTTTGAGGACTGATTTGTATTTTAATGGAATGCGCAATTAGACGTTTTCACGGTGCGTCGCTGCTTTATAATCGTTGCAAGTTATAATTCCTCCATCTGTGCCAAGTCTGCTTTTTATCTCCCAGAATGATGGATTTTATGCAAACAAATGCACCAGAGATGAGCAGTCGGTGATAATACGACCATTAAAACGACTCCGTAACGTCGTCTCGGGGAAATAGTGACTCACGCCTGCGTCTGCGTACCCTGGCTTCCTGCGGGAACGTTTCTCGGAGCGGACACGGGGCTGGAGACGGCGCGCAAATAAATGCGAGTTGAAACAATTTCCATCTGTCAGCGCCGAGTTTGGAGGGCTCGGCGACCTTCGGAAGACGTCGCGCCTTAAATGGCGATTACAGAAGACGTGAGCCTGTTTGTTGGCGCGCTGCGATTCGGCTGGCATATGTTACTCCTGTGGGCAAAACGCGCGCAGCTGCCGTCAATGTCATCCGGAGTTTATACGGAACGATCTGACGTGAGTCATTGAACGCTGCGCCCGCTCCTCCGGGGCGTACGCGGGCGCGATCGGGGTGACACCGACTTACTTCGGATGTGCCACGTGGATGATGGCGCGTGATCGCCTCGGCGTGCCCCTTATATAATTAGGTTCAGATTCGGCAAAAGTCAAATCCTGTTCGAGCCCTCGTAGCTGCTCTGTTAACTCGACTCCCGTCTTGGTGCCACATCTTTTTTGGGGTCGGATAAGACCTGATCCTCAGAACCTCCTAAAAAGTTTAATAGCTCAGTCCTGAGTAGGTTTCTACCCCAGAACCCTGCACACACAGGGTGGGTGATAGAAAATGCTTTGGTTTCGGGGTCGCAGAGCCGCTAAAGTCTGGGTCAGGGTCAGGGTTAGGGTTTGCTTTATGGAAGCGGCACTGCGGGGGCACACCGATCCCAAACTCTAGCCAAGGGGGCTGTGATATTAACAGGGACGATATCTTGGGATTTCCTGGGATTTTTGCTGATAGTGATTTTTAGACAATACTTGTCAACAATCTGTAAAATATTGAAAGTCTTACTATACTAGTTTATTAATATGAGTTTATGAATAGGATCATATCTGTTGTTTACTAATGAAATCAAAGGAAATAAAGGAAAGGAAATGATCTGCTGTGTAAATATTCGACATCGATAGTTTGTTGTTTTTTTTTTATTTTTATTTTTTTATTTTAAATACCACATGCACTGTATAAGAACGTCCAGCAGGATAAAAGTAACATCGAACACGTTTGCACTTTTTTTTCAATTTATATTACAAACGGTACAGTTTAATCGACAGTATGAACAAGTCGAGTCAGGTTAATTACCATAGCGCTCAATTTCAAATTGAATAAACCATGGGCGACAGTGGAAAGGAAAAACGTCCTAAACGTAAAAAGGGGGACTCGAAAAGGACCCGACCTGCTTGGGTGGCCTAGATGTTAATCGTTAGGCCAGACTTTTTTTATTGCTTGTTTCGCGGATTCGCCGACGATTATATTTGAAGAATACAAAAAAATAATAATTTTTTTTTGGTATTTCTCGGATCCGCTGCAGCACCAATGGTTGAAATAAAAAAAAAATATATATATTTTTTAGCTTTTTCCGCCCTCCTGTGAAGAGCCAACGGTTTTCTTCTGTTCATTGAATTTTTTTGCAGATTCACTTTAATTTAATTGTAGGTTAAATAAATTTTATTTTTAAATAAAAAATATTTTTATTTCTTCTTCCTTCCTTGTATTGATTCCACATAGTCCTCGAGAAATTGAAAAGTGCTGAAAAATAAAGATTTGTTTAGATTTTTTTTCCTTCCTCCTCAGTAGATTCTTAAGTAGAAACATCCGAGGAAGAAGTAATTTAAAAAGTCTGGCCTAAAGGACAATAAAGAAGACTAACAACATTCTAATCGCTGCAAACATAACATAAAAATATTCAAAATAAACATCCCAAAGAGGGAATCCATTTTAGGACTAGACTATTAGAATCGACTGCCCCCCACCTTTAATGTAAGTACGTTAAATAATAATATTAAAACAAGAATCGTTTCTTCTTCCATATAGTCGGCTCGGCTGCCATTCTTTTAAACCCAAGTCAGTTGGTTAAGATACTTAGTAGGGTAAAAATGTTCTTCAGAGCTGCATTTCATCCATCATTAATAATGGACCTGTCAAAGTTCAGAGCCTTCAGGTCTGAAACATCTACAGTTTGAAGTAAGAGAAATCAGCCTTGGAAAGATTGCTGAAGATGCCACAACCCAGATCCTGTTCGAGCTTGTCAAAAGAACAAAAGCCTCTCTGATCTGAGAACATTGTACTTGTCAGAGGAGCATCTTACACCATTATAAGGCAATATTATGGAAAACTAATGGGATTTATTGGTTCTGGATCATAAAATAGGTTATTATAGCGATAAAAGAAGAAAACTTGCAGAAGTGTATTTAGCACTTTTAACAATGGAGTATTGTCTCGAAGAAGCTTATCTTATGAGGCCATTCCCAAATTGAGCAAGGACAGTGGAAAGGAAAAACTTCACAAACATTGTAAGGCAGGAACCTAACAGGCAAGACCAAGACTCAAAAAGGGACCAAGAGGGTTCCAGTTCGTAATAGTGGCTCCGTTATAGGAGCCAGCAGCTGGAAATAACAGCTTCTAAGGCACTGGGTACGAATCTTGCACCATGAAGTTGCATCTATGGAACCTCGAGATGGTCTGGGCCATTCCATTCCTGAAATTGGGCTTTATGGTGGTACCTTGCATCCATGGGGTTTAGGAACTCTTTTCAATTGGCCTAAAAAAGCTGAACAAAAGAAATGAAAATCTTTATTAAAACCGTTCTATTAAATGGAAAAACAACCTTATTTTATGTAGGAAAAAAAACTACTTTGACTCCTTGTCTCCATATATGATTTGTCGTTATAAAATAATTTTATACAAGATTATGAAATACACCAGAGCGTCTGGAACAAATGGCAAAACGCCGGCGCATAAATCAGTCAGATTTATATTAGGCACCGCTTTGGGAAGAAGAGGAACACAAATAAGCTGTACACAAAAGTTTTACAGCGTCGTACAAAATGAAACCATTTGGCGTGAGAAAGTCTCCGGGTGACCCGGTGGCTACTGTTTCTTAGTGGACTTGTGTGCATGAAACTTCCATGAAATAAATATTTCCGTTATTATTATAGAACATTAATAAATTATTGACATAACTGCTTGGTCTAACTCAAGCTTTTATTCTTAAATTTGTTGTTACATAAAGGTTTGTGTTACCCATAGGTGTTTATTGCTCCTTTTTAGGGGTGATAAAGCGACCCTAAAATCATTTTGTTTAAATTGTTGTTGTTTTTTGTCTCTGACTAGCACGGAAAATCTTAAAAAGCATAGAAGTATATGATATAAAGATAAAAATTTAATACTAAAAATACAACAGTGTGTGCAAATGACATGGTTCAAAATTATACTAT
>JAVSBV010076767.1:0-10095 GCA_033117975.1 Parotocinclus spilosoma | reverse complement strand
TTTTACAATGAACAAAGTTGGTAAGTAACAGTAGTTCTTGTTTGTACGTTCTCTATACGTGTAAATCGTACAATAAAAGTTTAATAAACATTTAATATGTTACATAGCACATCCCGTCTTGTAACATAGAGCATGTTTGTTTAATCGGACCAGCCGGTTATAAGGACCAAAACGATCGCGTCCCGATGTTGTCCCATTAATCGGAATTGGTTGAATATGAAAGTTACAACTTTATATATAGGTGTGGATATAGGTTTATGTGGTATATGTTTTTAAAATGAGAACAGTTATTATACAGTACAGATGGAGTTAGATAAACATAAAAAACATTAAAGAAAGCATTTAAACATAAAATATTTAGTAAACATAAGAAATCTTACCGTTTTGACTGCGATGTGATGGCGTGCGTGAATGGAGGTGTGGGGTGGAAGGGGTGGAATTACTGCTTGAAGGGGGAATCCCCCTCCATGAGAACATAATTGAGGGATATATTATTAAAATAATGCACAAAAATCACTAAATCAAAAGGATGCGTAAAGATAAAGATAACGAACAACCAACAGTCTCGAGCGCGAATGATGTTTGGTCTGAGATGCTGGTCACGTGTAGGTGACATAGCTGTTACTATCCAAAATTTAGTTAGCTATCCTGGGCAAATTTTTTTGCAAAATGTTTGGTCGTTATCCAAATTGTTTGCTATCGAAGGCGTTCCCTAACCGAGGTTCCACTGTATTAGATTTTTTGTTTTAGAAATGGTATAATGACCAAATATAACATACTGTTGACAATTCAACCCAAATATTTCAGGCTTTCATTTGTTACTACACAATACTCTTTTCCACTGATCTTCATTCCAATCTTTGTGACCTTTAACATAGCTTGGTCTTTTCTTCCTGTTTCCCTTCCAAAAAGACCACTGCTGATCAAGTTTCTTTGGACAGTTGGAGGGTCAACCCATAAACGGCATCCCATCGATGTTGCCATTTCTCAAGAGTAAGGGGAGGTCACACTAAATACTTGGCACACTAGCATGTAGAAAATAAATGTCTTCTGTTTTTCCTGTTTTTTAAATACTGCATGCAAATTTCCTGCATTTTCTGGTTGTGTTCTAATAAAGATACTGAGAACCAGTTCTAAATAATAATAATCCCTTTGCTAAAACAGTGATATATATACTGTATAATCTAATGGTTGCCTAACGCTTTTGGACAGTACTGTACGTGGACTTTCTTAATGCTCATTAGTGATCTCCTTCTCATACAATACAGGTAAAAAAATAATGGGTTTTGCTGAATTTTGAAAATTGAATTGAATTGTATTGTCAATTTTTACAGTTTTAAATTTCAATTTTCTCCACAACAAGTCAGTTCATCAACTTTACGCCCTTCTATCCTAAACCATGAAGTAGTCTGGGGTAGTGTTTGACTACATTTAAAGCTACGCTTGATTCTGACCCAGCACAATAAATCATAAACCTCCTCCCAACACTTGCCATGATAATCTAAACCTTTTTTATTTGAAGTATGAGTCAGGTTGTGATAAAGTGCTGTTTATTGCCCGAACTTTGCACTATTAGGAGCAATACATTAAACAAACAACATCTACCAACTGTACTGTAAATAATAAGAGGGATTAACATTAAGGCTTGCCTTGTTTGAACAAAGTGCTTGAGGCAGGCCATGTTGCTTTAGGAGACCAATAACATATGCCAGAGCTAAATCATATAAGGCCTTCTGCCTCATTATCAGTACAAAAACAAGAAGATACTATAAGCCAAAAAAATACCTGGATAAACATTTAAAGTGACATTTTACCATGGTCGTAGACAAGCTGCTGGATTCTCTATTATCCAATGTATATTTAAGGAAAACAACTCTAACAGCACTTGACAATATATGTTTTTTTAAATAAAGCCATAGGTCATAGGTGTACAATCATACCACTAGGACCAGTAGCATCACACTTTCAAAGCGGTAAGGCAAAGGCCAACTCAGTAGGACACCCGATTAGGTGGTATCTGCTGGGTTAAAAAATACATTAGAAAACTTTGAAAAGACTTTAAGATTGTTTTTTAAAAAAAGGTCTGACATCCTCCCACAACAACATAGTTTTATTCACAGACTGTGATTTTGCAAATACTGTAATCTAGAATGGTCACTAATTACAAGACAGTTCAATTTTCTTATTTTATGTACTCAGCTTATTACAGACGCCATATTGAAAAGTTTAAAATGTTTAGCATTAGTTTGGTCTTCAAATGATGTGTGCTCGCTTACTTATGGGGGTCTATGTGTTGAAAAGAGGCATCCTGCTGACCAAGGTCAGGTCCAAGGAGCAGATCCTCCTGCACCACTTGCTTAAGTATTTGGGAAAGTTAGCCTCTTTGTGACTGTATGTCCCAAAAGGGATGAAGGGGATTAAGTAAGTAAGCCTCTGTACAGGTGATGTCTGTCTGCGTGAATATTTGTCTATTTGGATGTTTCAGTGAAGCTAAAGGGTGTTGACTATTGTGGCACCTATTAGAGCATAGAAGGTGGAGCACTAACTGTTTAAGAAGGAGTGTGCATATGTCAATAAGTGCTTATTTTGGTGTGTAGTGGCTCTTGACAAACGGATTAGGCACAAGAGTAGCTACTGATTCTAAGGGTTGACCTGGAAAGAAAGAGAGCATATGGACAATAACAAGTAAGTTGATTGTAACAAGTTCCACATCAGCTGACGGCTTCAGAAGGACTGCACATCTCCTTAAGACTGTAACTGGTTTGAGAGGAAAAGGACAGTAACCAGCTAACATGGAATAATTAGTACTAGATGTCAACTGGCTTAAGTGGAACAACACCTAGTTCTTCTTAGGATTCCGACCAGCTCAAATGGAATGACACCTACTCATCCTTAAGTCTGTAGCCTGCGCAAGTGAGAACTAGAACTAGAACTCAAGTGGAAAACAAATTACTTCTTCTTAGGACCAAAACTGGCTTAAGTGAAGAAACATTTAGTTATCCATACAACTGTACCCTGCTCTACTGGAACAACAACTACTTATTAGGACTGTAACCAGCTCAAGTGGATCAAAACCTGGTTCTCTTTAGAACTGTAACCATCTGAAGTGGAGCTACCAACTGAAGTAGTAATCTACTGTAAGTGGATCAAATGGGACAGCAGCTAGTTGCTATTAGGACTTTAACCATCTCATGTGAAACCAGTACTTATTAAGACTGTAACTTTAACAGCAAATTCTCCTAAGAGGTGCAATCAGCACAAGTGGAATATTCCTTAGGATTGTGCCTGGCTCAAGTGGAACACCATCCAGTACTCCTTAGAACTGTAACCAGCTCAGTCCTAAGGAGTCTTTCACTCCCTTGTGGGTATCTCCTTAAATTGAAACCAGCTCAAGTGGAACATCATGGTTCTCATAAGCTGATTTTTCTGACCTTTCTTTTTTTGGAAGATCATGAAATTACAACAACTACAAACGCACAACAGAAAGCAGTTCTGAAGAGAGGAAAATGTAGTGAATGTGATTTATTTATCTAAAGGCATGGGTTTGATAAGAGCCTAAATGAAAATACTGAAAATTATTTGATACGCCAAAATAAACTACAATCATTTGCATAGTTTGTTATTAACACCTGTATTATTGCATTTGTGTAACCATGAATGGAAAAATGGGTAGTGAACCCACTACTTCATTTTTTAACAAATTTACCAACACCTTCATTCACACAGAAAAAACAGATTCTCCAATAACCAATGACATGCCAGCTCTATCATTTTATGGTCCCCTATCTGTGAAAGACACAGAATTTGGGAGCATAATCAACCCTGAAAATATTGAATATGACAGTGATTTAGCTGACAAAGATCTTAAAGCAATGAATCTTTCAAAGACATCTGAGAAGAAAATGCACATGGAGGCAGATGTGCCTTTAACAAACACAGGTCAGCCGAGAGATCAGAGTAAATCCAATAATGATCTCAGAACTCAAAAACAAGCATGTCATAATGAAAATTTCTTGCTGGATGTCTGTATGGATCTGGGAAATGACTCTTCGACGGTTTGCCAAACTGGAGAAGTGGCAGATGGTAAAGTTGACATGCTATCCACAGCATTTATGCTTGAGTCAAACAATTCTAGTTGCAGAATGCCTTCATATTGTTTAGTGGACAAAGCTGAGGATAATGTAACCAGTGACAAAAATGTGAGCAAGCTTGTAGACAATACAACTGTAGCATCATCAGTTTGTATCCCCAATGAAGGTGTATTAGTACAAAAAGAGAGCACATGTCAAGAAAAGACAAATGAGCTAGAACAAGCACAGAGCAAAACCACAGTAGCAGCAAGAATTGGCAAAAATAAAGATCTATACAGTTTTCAAGTAAGTTCAGCAGACATATCTGCTTCAGAATGCGCATATCAGGCATCTATGGATGAAGGTCATCATGTTATATATAATGGTCCAGAAAGGTTGGAATCTGATTGGCAGGACAGATATGTGGATGGTCACTTGTCTACCACGCTGCAGAACACAGATTTTATTATTGATTTTTATAAGAAAAGAGATTCTAAAGACATATTTTCCAAAGCTGAGTCTGATCAGCTGCTCAAATTAGAATCAACATCCCCAGAAGATCTCAGTGAACCACAAGAGCAAAGAGAGATGAAAGAAGATATACAAGAGACAAGAGAACTACAGATGGAGAAGAATGATGGAAATTATGGGACAGTGATGAAAGATGAGAGCACCAAATTAGGACAAAAGGAAGAACAAACTGAAAAAATAGTACAAGTAGACAATAACACAGAGTCCTTAGATGTACACTCCAGCCCAGGGAATCTCCAGGATTCAGCAACTACTAAAGATGTTTCTGGTCCTTCCACTCCAAGTAAACTCTTCTCTTCAGGCCTAAAGTTGGACAGACCTCACCAGCTACCCACCATCTTTAGTGGAATAAAATGGATACAAAAAGAAGCAGATGAACAACCGAAGGGACCTGTCAGCCCAGAACAGCATAAGGGTTCTGATCCTATAAAACTAAACTGTACTAAACGAGTACTTTTCTCTGAGCAGCGATCTAAATGCGAGGCTAGGGGTAGCATCCTCGAGCAAATCTCTCAGCTTTTAAGCTTTGACACCAGCAAAGTAGGAACAAGAAAAGATAAGGAATCCGCATCAAGTCCTCCTCTCTCTCCAATGAATCCGAGCCCAGCACTGGAAAAGCTTACAGATGAAAATGAAGAAAAGGCTGGTTTAGCATCATCAGAGAAAAACAGCAAATCTACAACTACAGAGACAGCTCTTGATGCCTTTAGAGCATTCTTTACTCCTAAGTCTGTCAAGAGAGACACCTCGGATCATATCGACCGGGACAGTGTGAAGAGGGCTTTCAATCCAGAGGCAATCCGAGCTATCTTCGATAAAACATCCAGCAAAAACACCCCTGATTTAAAAGTATGCACTATTGTAGAAGTTTTTTAAGAAACAATAAGTCTTTATAAAGCTGTTGTGATTAAAAAACACACATCTATTTTTATGTGTTATATAAATCACTGTATAAACTGTCCACTGCTAATATTATAGTTAAATCAACTTTTAAATTGAAAAAAACATTCCATAGGCCAATATTTTGTTTAATTGAAGACTTGTCTTTTTGCACAGGCTGGTGATCGTATAATAATTTTTGCATTTTTAGTTTGATTATTCCTGCCTTGCCCCCTATACTGCCAGCTAGGCACCGGTTCCCCCATGGCCTTGTAAATGATTAAGTAAATTACAAAGTGAATAAGTAAATGATTTTTTTAATGAAGGTTTTTTTTTATCATTTTATTGTAACATTTCTTAAATTGGACTGTCCAATGTGATGGAATGTTAGAGATACTATACAATATAAAATACCATATATGATATACTATACAATAAATGGTAGGTCCTGCGATTTGGAGATAAGAGTCAGCTGCTAGAAAGTGCAGTTTCTGAGAACCAACTTTAAATATGCAATAGAAAACCTACTTCTGTATCTTTCGTTTGTAGCTTTTTTCTTCTTCTTTTTCTTTATCTTAACTTTTTGGTTTGTTTTTATATGCTCTTTGCTACTTTTATTTTTACAGTAATACAGGGTGTCTATAAAGTCTATCAATTCCCACTTTAGAATTGTTAATGAAGTTATTTTTGTTTCCACTCATGGGGTTCATGTTAAATCTATACACTGAATAAAACCTGAGCTCCAGCCTGTCATACACACTGGTTTGTGAGTTATAAGTTTATTAAAGTGGGTTGTACTTTATAGACACCGTGTATAAGGGTATTGAGCATAGTCTTCCAAAGAGTAAGGGGTAAAATGTTAATATGTTAAAATAATATTATTATAATAAAATAACATTTGAATAAGATTTTATATAATACATTCTTTTGAGTTACTGCATTACTTGATCATGTTCATGGTGGGTCTGAAGCCAATCACAGCGATGCTGGCCTGAAGGTGGATGTACACCCTGGACAAGCACCAATATGAAAATTTCCCTTTTGTCAGTATAACAAAAGCCATTAAAAGTCTTTTATCTCAACTCTTGCGAAACTAAATAACATCAATCATGAAAGTGCTTTTAGTGCCACATGGCTTCTCTTAATTTCAGGTTAAATTGCAATGTTATGCTGTATTGTATTACTTTATACAACATGACGTTGTGTTTATCTTCTATTCAAGACTCCTGGGAGTGAGGAGAGAAACCCAGGGCGACTGCATGCCATCTGGCCTCCTCCAAAACCAAAAGATGCAGAAGAAAAGATAGGGTTAAAATACACAGAGGCAGGTAAGACCTGGATGTGCATGCATACATACAGGCAGGGCAGGTAAAAGCAAATGTTTGCCCTGAATTAAATATTTGCTTTGGATGGAATGGTACAACATAATCCAAACAAATGCTAATAAACCTTCACCCTCACTGGTTTCTGTGTTTATTACATTATTCACAGTGCAATGCCATTTTTGCTGTTCTACATTCGAATGAATGCAAAATGCATGAAATACTTCCAGGTAAACAGAACAGTATCAGATAGACATTATGTGCTTTGGCGTTCCACTTCCACGTGTTCCACATGCACTGTGTAGTCAGTTGAGCAAACATCCTCTAAGCCAGCAGGGTGGAGAGTGTACAAGTGTACACCTTAACACAAACAGTAATAATAATCATGTCTCAGATATGACTAAACCACCCATCCAGTCAGTCAATTATTCCCACTTCACCCGTAACCATTTAATAGTGCACTTATAACTTTAATTTGTGACAATATACATCAAACATAAACAGATACACTCTCATTACAATATACTGTATTTGGTGTACCTATATTTCAAATCAGAACAAAAGTTGGGATAGATCGGAAATTGATAATTAAAAAACAATACAGACAGTATGAACCCAAGATATTTCTGATGTCTTGTCAACTTTAGTTAATCAATTTCTAAATATCTATTACCACATTTAAGGTCTGCAAAATATTTGTACTAAGAAATTCTTTCTCACAACACTTTAAAGACATTTTTAACACCAAGTATACCGAGTGATGGAGTATTTTTCCTTTGTGACATGTTTAGCACATGGTTTTTTATCGTCTTGTTAAAAAATACATGGATGTACCTCAAAAAGACAGCATATGTTGCTCTAAATCCTCAGTGTACTTTCCTGCATTAATGCTGCTCTGACAGCTATGTAAATTACCTTTGCCAAGGGCACTGACATAGCCCCAGAGAAGAAAACCATTTCTGGACATCTTTTTTTGCATAGTAAAGTTTTAAGTGGCATTTGTGAATGTAACTATGTATTGTAATGTTTGCCAAAGTTATCCCTTGTCCCTGTGGGTAGATGAGCTATAGAGAAATAACAGTTCTTGATGCAGTGTTGTCCGAGGGATTTAAGGTCACAGTAGTTCAGCGTAAGCTTGTCTCTTGCCTTTTATCCTCTGAGATTTCTGCAAATTCCTTGGATCATTCAATAATATCATGCACCGTGGGAGAAATATGCAAATCCCCTGCAATCGTTCTTGGATATATGATGTTTTAATTTTTTCCTACATTTTTATTTACATTTGTAGACAAACTCTGCTTCTCCTTCCTACACAAAGACCTTTCATGAATATTGCTTTTTACCAAATAAAAATTAAAACCACCTGTTGAAATCTTTTTAGTGTTTTTTTTACCTCATTACTAGACTTACATGACCGATGTCATGCCATGCTCATTTTTTAATTTGTTGCAGTCCTGAAATGTAGCAATGGATGATTATAATCATTATATAATAATTATTAACAAATTAAATTAAGTTAACCGGAAAAAAATAATAACAATCTTGGGTTCATATTGTCTTCAACTGAATAAAAGTCAATATCAGAAACACTGCAGGTATTTTTCCCATTACCCATGTCATCCTAACTATACACATTCACCCTTGATATGATCTTTTAGTGGAAAGAGGCCACAATCAGACCATTGCTGAACAGGTATTTGGGTGGGATTCGCTCTGAGAGCAACAGTACTGTTGCAATCTTTGCAACATTGTGTACACTGTCTCCATCAAATACAGTTGTTTAATTTTTAGTTTAATGCAAGCATCTTTTACTCCTTTAACAGTAGTGAATGTCTATCCACATTGAGCTGTTGGGTAATGATTTAAGGGGTAATGCTAATACAGTCCTACTAGCAACAGTGCTGGTCTTTTGATGTATTGAGTCCTGGTTAACAACAGAAGGTTACTATTAATAACCATATATTTGTAAATTACCTGCTTACTTGTTTTATAATTCCAGAGCACCAGGCAGCTCTTATACATCTAAAAAGAGAGTGCAAAGAGGAGTTGGAAGTACTAGAGGTAAGTCACAGAACATGAGTATAAGCCAATGTGATTTTCAATTAAAATACTGACAAATACTATGTCTGTGGGAGAGGGGCAGATCTGTGTTTCTCAGTCACTTAAGTTAATCGCACATACACAACCACATTTATCAAAGGATTTACCAAAAGTAAACCTGGCTCCTTAAACTGATCCTTCACAGGCTGACTTTAAGCTCCAGCTCTTCCGCCTGAGAGAAGAGAATGAAGAATCGTTGTCCAGGCTGAATGCAACCATCGTGACTCTAAAACAGCAGATCCAGAGCTTACGTGTTGACCTTCGAGATGCAGCAGTATCAACAGACCTCACCTTTACACCTTGCATTGTTCAAACTGTAGCCATTCAAACAGACCAAGAGACTCTAATTCATCCTGTGGAGGATCCAGAATTAAACACAGGCATTTGTCAGCTTGGTCCATCTAAAAAACCCAGTACCGCTTCAATTTGCCTTTCTGACAATAAGGATCCTGTTCCCAAACTAGAACAAATTCATGGTCAAGATCAAACTCAATTACCACCAGCACCACCGCCCCCTCGTCCACTGCCAGGATTTTCTGTTAAGTCAGAAATCATTTGTACTGCATCTTCACCATTAGTGAACGGCCCTTCTGATGGTAGCATTTGTTTAAATCATGCTCAGTCAATGGATGGGCACCTGCAACTCAAACAAGGCAATAGACCACCCATTCCACCTCCTCCACCACCACCACCACCACCTACATTAGCTAGTCATTCTCCTCCATTACTCCTACCAGGCTCACTGCCCTCCCCTCCTGATGGAGTTGAATCGTTCTTCTCAGGATGTGATGAGAAGACACAACGAAAGCCAAGAGTCGAGCCTGTTTGCCCAATGAAACCACTTCATTGGACACGGATACAGATTCATTCTAACAGGTAGTTCTTCATGCATTCCTGTTATTGACAGGGACATAATTGTTGAAATAAGCTAAAACTCAAACCAATTTTTCAGCATGGGAATAAGCATAAAAAATGAGAAAGCTTTTGGGGTCCAAACATATATGGTAATTATATACTTTTTGTATATAAAAAGTAAGTTTTGAAAATGTATTAAAAATTTAAAAACAAGGAAATCATATTTACATAAGTATTCACAGCCTTTGCTAGCCATCTTTTGCAGCAACTACAGCCTCAAGTCTTTTTGAATATGATGCCACAAGCTTGGCACACCTATCTTTAGGCAGTTTTGCCCA
>JAVSBV010076746.1:0-10096 GCA_033117975.1 Parotocinclus spilosoma | reverse complement strand
CTCAATTTTGAGCTTCATGGCGAAGGCTGTGAATACTTACGTAAATGTGATTTCTTAGTTTTTTATTTTTAATAAATATTCCGAAATTTCAAAAAAGCTTTTTTCACATGGTCATAATTGGGTATTTTGTGTAGAATTTTGAGGAAAGAGAGTAATTTTATACAATTTGGAATAAGGCTGTAATGTAACATAATGTAATATTTTCCCGATGCACTGTATATTATACACATGTATACAGTTACAGTCTAGCACCAACAACCATGGCATGTTCCAAATACAGTCGATTGGGACCAGCCGCTTATTCGAACCAAATCCTAAAGTACCTAAATAAATCCTATTAAAAACAATACACATTTAGTCACGACACACACTTTGCCAATTAAAACACAGCCAAACTCACACACATGCCCACAGCCAAAAGTACACGGGACGAAAGACAAAGACGCCCCACTTACATAAGTATCAAAAGTGTTGGGACACAATCAAAATTCTTTTCGTATGCCACATTTCAAGCACTGTTGTAGATCCTTCAGGAAATGCAGATTTAGTGACGTCATCAAAACTCTTCTCTCACATGTTCTGCTTTATAAGACCATGACTGAATAATACAAACACCACTTTTAAAATAGACATTTATTTTAGTACAATCCCATTATTGACTTTTGTTACTTACAGTATAATAAAACTCAGTAAGATGCTACAGTATAGATGCTATTCCTTTTTGAGTATTTTAACACACTGCATTATTATTTATGTTAACTACATTACTACTATCGACTAACTTGCTTTTTTTTTACAATGAATATCCAATCCTTAATTCATTTATTCATTATCTTTCACTTAATCCACATGGGGTCGCGGGCAGGAACAACCCTAGATGGGGTGCCAATCATAAGGCACACATGTGCACAGTCACACACTAAGGGCCACTTTAGAGACACCAGTTAACCTAATACGAATGCCTTTGGACTGTGGGAGAAAACCAAAGTACCCGGAGTAAGCCCACGCAGACACAGGAAGGACATGCAGACTCCACATAGAAAGGACCCAGGCCGCTCCACCCTGGGATTGAACCCAGGACCTTCTTACTGTGAGGCAGCGGTGCTACCCACCGAGCCACTGTGCTGCCCGTAAGCTAACAGCACTGCACATTTTGTGCATGTGTATTATGTAAAAGAGTATGTATTATTATCTTATATATACAAAAATATCTGTCCGAGTTCTAAAGATTGTAAAGTCAACAATAGGTGTGGTAAATGCAATATAACCATGTGCAATGAGTCACAGTCAGAAACTAGTTGTTTGTCCCAAGGGAATACAGTGAGCAGTCAACAAGTTGCAAACCCACACACACAAATGTGCTTGTTGACATTTGACATTGCAGTTCTGTGCAATTCATTATGTATATATGTATAAATATATACACAAGTATAAGTATAAGTATAAATGATTGAGCTTTAAGATATTAATAAGAGTATAAAAAAGAGTGTAGGGTCATGGATCTAAGAGTTAAAATGCATACTGCATTATTTTATTATTCAAAGAACTAAGTAAAGCTTATTTTTGCTCAAAAAATATGATAGATTACTTATTACTTAAGCACAGATTTTTCTTAGGTGCCTTCTGGAACTCCCTGACCCTGACAAGGATAAGTTGGGGCAAAATCAGAAAGGAAAAATTGGAACTTTTAAAATTTAAAGGGATAATTTAGCTTAATTAAAACATACACGTACATGTAGATTCCCTATATAAAAAATTAGCAGCATTATTCTTAAATTATTCATACCTTCAGAACAATGCAAAACAAAAAACTCTTATGAAGTGATGCTGATCTGCTAGATGAATATAAAAAAATAATTTTATGTTTCACTGTAATATCTTCAAATATGAAAGCCTTGCTATTTAGTATGAAAATCGAAAAATGTTGTTCTCATACCTTTCCTCATTTGCTTCATAGTTGGTTGGGTTTTTTAAAATATACAACGTAAATGAACTGCTAATGCGTACCAATACAAAGTAAAAAGCTAAAGTGAGTTTGAAAGGTTTAATGGTCATAAATACACTAACTGAAAAAAGCACCTAGTTTGAAATAGATTACATTGCAGGCAGATATGTAATTTTTACAGATGTGGTCTGATTATACACTGGGTCTTGCCACAAGAGGTTCTGAACCAACTTCTCCTGTCGCTCTATAAAAGGTTGACCTTTTTTAAAAGACCATCAGTACAAAGAATCATTCGGTTAGTCAACAAGTACACGCAGCTTCCACATCCAGGCACATTCGCTACCTGGACCATATCTGCTTGCTTAGCTAAAGTAAATTTGTTGTCACAGTGCCCATTAGATTTCTTGCCATTGACAGCAGCCACCATCATCTTTGCAGCTGTGTCATTAGAAACCTGGACTGCTATGGACTGGAACTTTATTAACTTCAGCAAATAAACCAGGTTTTGTTTGGGATGCAATGACGGCCAAGTTTGATTATAGAGGTCTCATAGTGAGCACTCAGATCCTGACTTTGTTGTGGATTAACACATTGCCATATTTATCGGAAATCAAGCAGTCATGGGACTAGCTGGAACACTATATTTCCAATTCTGGGCAAATGTGTTATCGTAGAGGCATGCTTGGCTGTCCACAAAGAGCACTAAGAGGTACAGTACACCAAAGTACACTATGAGACAGTATGGCAAATTCAAATCATTAGATATATTAAAGTTTCAAACTCCAGCTTGTATTAAAAAAGTTGAAAAATTTAAGTTAAGAAATGTGTCACACTTTCAGTAAAATAATATATCTCTTTATTAAAAGATCTAGATTATGGATTTGTAAAATATAACAGCTGTTTTCTTCGTCAGCACTTACTGGGATGTAGTTATTTTTTAAAAAAAGTACACCTTTACGTGAAACAGTTTCATGTGTTCCCACTGAACAAGTGGCCATTCATTATAGAAAAATAAAAGGGAGGCACTGGAACAGCAGTAAAGGAGGACAACTGATGGAACCTGTATTGAATGTCAAGGATAAACTGGGGCAGTATAGAATCGAAAAATTACATCAGTTGACATCATACAGCCAGCTATTTTGCTAAGGTGCTTTTTGAGTTAGCTTTATTTTCTCAGAACTGCATAATCTGACATAATGCCAATAGCAGAGTCTGACAAAGTGAAAGAGAGAAAGATGGAAAGAGAGAGTGAGTAATGGGAAGAGAAACTGTTATGAATTTGCAGTTGAGTATAACAGCTAAAGGTTGCCAATAAACTATAAAGTCATTTATTATTCAAGTACTTTACACAAATTGGTGCACAATTACTGTGAAACATCAATTATGTAATGGAGGCATGATTGGTTAGGGTATGGCATTCTGCAGGTGGCATTATATTAAATTGAGTGCCTAACAAAGGTCTTTAAACACATGCTAGAAAAATTGTGTGACATGTTTACCTGCTGACTTTCCTCTGATACTCATTAGAGATCAAAACTATTAGGCTGTAGTTGAAGGTTTTTTTTTAATAGTTATTTTATTAAAGCTCATGCGGACAGATGGTTAATAGAGATTTTTATGAAAATGATCCAAATTACTTCAGAACACATTTTTTGTAGTTAAAATAAATCTGTACACTGTTAACATTGTTATGGTGCCATACGTTTTTGTCATTTTTACATATTTTACAATGCCATGTCATATTTTACCATCTTTTGGTGATTTCCTGATTTCCTCCAACAGTCAAAAAACTTGTAAGATAGGTGAACTAAAGACACTAAACTGCCCACATACCATGTTTACTATTAAACTGATGATATGTGTGTATTGAGGTAACATTTTCTTGTCATGAATATAGTCAAGTGTGCTGATGTAACGTTAAATAAACAATAAACAAACCCTTTATGACATTACACCTGGAAAATTAAGATGCAAATCTAAAACATTTAAGCTGTGTTTACATTGTATTGCTCTCAGAATCGGAATAAAGTAAATTAAGGTTCTGCTCTATTATTAAAAATATTAAATGTTGCATTGATAACAGTATTATGAACAACATAGAAGGTCAGCCAGATGAAACAGAGGCTCACCAAGTAAATGTGAACCAGTTTAGAAACATTGAACACAAAAAATAGGGGATAGTTCAAAATGAATACGAAGAGGATCCCACAAGAACTGCTGGACAGTCCATGCCCCATCACTGTCACTGTGTTTTGACAATCTTGTGTGACCCTACAACCTACTGAACAGTCAGTTTGTGGGAATCACGTCCAGTTTGACATGCTTCTGTTCGCCCAATGAATATTTCACTTGCTATTCAATCACAATAATTGATTTTGCTTCTCATTTGCATAATCAAATAACTTTTTTCGACTTTTTATTTGCTTTTCTGATTATCTTGTTTAATAAAATAAAATCATATGCTTCTTTTTTAATTGCATCATATTCATTTCATTGTTTGTGAGCAGTGTAGTTATCGCTTACAGGTAGTTGAGAGACATACAAAGGAATTACTTAGAAAAGGAAGAGGCACATGCAAATACTATTCACAGCTTGTTACAAATAAGCAGCAGTCCAAAGGCTTGCTTGTTTGTTAATTGATTACGTTAAATTAGCATTGACTTGAGTGTATATATGTGACCAGTCTTGTGATAACCTTGTGTATAGCTGTGACCTTGTGTTTGTCAATGAAATGGCCACTCATGCTGATACATATACACAAACATAAGAAACTTGCAAAAATGTCTCTAAACACATCAACTGTGTTAGAACAGTGTCAAGTCTAAACGTAAGGTAATAACATGCTCGAAGCACATTTGGGGATTTCCTGCCATTCTTCTATGCATAGCCTCTCAAGATCAGTCAGGTTAGATGGTAATTGCCAGTGGACAGCCATTTTCAGGTCTCTCCTGATATAATTGATAGTCAGGGCTCTGACTGGGCCATTCATGGACATTCACAGTGTTGTCCCTAATCCACTCCTGTTGTTTTGGCTGTGCTTACGGTCATTGTCTTGTTGGTCTCAAACCAAATTAGTCTCCCTGTCTCAGTTGCTGAAAACACCCCCACAGCATGATGCTGCCACCACCATGCTTCACTGTAGGGATCGTACTGGGCAAGTGATAAGCAGTGTCTGGTTTCTTCCAGTCGTGATGCATAGAACTTAGGCCATAAAGGTCAATCTTGATTTAATTAGACAAGATAATCTTGTTTCTCATAAACTTGGGAAACATGTTTTTGCAAACTCCAGACATCCTTTTACTGAGGAGAGGCTTCTGGGATTGTACTGAGTACACTTGGATTAAAAAAAAATGGAACTTGTGTACTTCTCCACAATTTTGATCATCTACTAAAGTACACTGCAGTTACATACCTAGAATACTTTTTTGGATCTATCTATCTATGTGTCTTTCTGTCTCTCTAAAACACCCTGTTCCTCTAGAAATTTGGTGTACTTCTCTATAATTTACTATGGAACGTGCAGTGTTTTTTCCAGTACACATAGACACACTCTCTTGCACTGGGCACTTTTATTAGGTATACATTTCTAGTACTTTGGACCCACTTTTGTCTTTAGCTCTGCCTTAATTCTTGGTGGCATAGATTCAACAAGGTGCTAAAAATATTTTTCAGAGCTTTTTGGTCAATATTGACATAATAGCATCACACAATTACTACATATTTGTGGACTGCGCATCCATCACGCAAATCTCCAATTCCAAAAAAGTGGATTGAGATCTGGTGACTCTAAAGGCCATTAGTACACTGTCATGTTCAAGAAACCAGTTCAGGGTGCAAAGTTACCCTGTCAATTAAGCATGTACTGATTAAATGCTTAGTAATTAGAACACAGAAACAACAATATTACTCAGCAAAGAATATAACGGACTTACTTAATCATACTTTTCCTGGAAAACAAATCTAAACTTTCTAAATCATATCAAAATGAGACCACTGTGGCTGAGCCCCAGAGATGCAGTAGGGAGATGGGAGATGGGAAAGTTCCATAAAGTCAACTATCACTGCAGCGCTCCACCATCTTCTTTATATAAGAGTGGCCTGACAGAAGCCTCTCCTCAGTGCAAGACACATGAAAGCCTGCATAGAGTTTGCCAAGAAACACATGAAAGACTCCCAGACTATGAGAAATAAGATTCTCTGGTCTGATGAGACGAATATTGTACTTTTTGCCGTTAATTCTAAGCGAAAGGGGTATGTGTGAAGAAAAACAGACACTGCTCATCACCTGCCCTAGACAATCCCAACAGTGAAACATGGTGGTGGCAGCATCATGCTATGCGGTGTTTTTCAGCTGCAGGGATAGGCTGGCTGTTTACAATTGAAGGAAAGAGGAATGCGGTTAAGCACAGACATATCCTGGAAGAAAACCTCTTTCAGAGTGCTCAGGACCTCAGACTGGGCCAAAGGTTCACCTTCCAACAAGACACTGACCCTAAGCACACAGCTAAAATAACAAAGGAGTGGCTTCTGTGACCATTCTTGACTGGCCCAGCCAGAGCCCTGACCTAAACCCAATTGAGCATGGAGAGACCTGAAAATGGCTGTCTACCAACGTTTACCATCCAACCTGACAGAACTGGAGAGGATCTGCAAGGAAGAATGGCAAAGAATCCTCAAATCATGGTGTGGAAAATTGGTTGCATCATTCCCAAAAAGACTCAAAAGTGCTTCTACTAAATACTTCTACTACTAAAAAGGATCTGAATAGTTATGACCATGTGATATTTCAGTTTTTCTTTTTTAATAAATTTGCCAAAATTTCTACATGTGTTTTTTTGTCAAGTGTGTGTGTGTGTAGATATATACACTTCAACACTAGCCTTTTATACAACTTTTAAAACTTATACAACTTTTACAACCTTTCATACAAGGCCTGATTGATCCATGCCTTCATATTTTAATGCCAAATTCTGAACATATCATTCAAATGTCGCAGCGGAAATCACTCAGGCAAAGATTTTCTAATCTTCTGATGTCTAGCTATAGTCTCAGTTGCCTGTTCTTAGCTGGCATGAGTGGTTTTCTGTTGATGTGACCTGCTTCAAAGTGCAAAATATTGTATGACCATAGAAGCTCTTCTGCATATATTTGTTGTAACAAGTGGCTATTTGAGTTACTGTTGCTTTTCTATCAGCTCAAACCAGCAAACATTTTCCCCTGACCTCTGACATCAGCAGTGTGTTTCCACCCTAAGAGCTGGATGTTTTATTTTTTTCATCTTCTCTGTAAACCATAGGAATTGCTATGTGGGAAAATAGAAATAGATAAGCAAATGTTGTTATACTCAGACCAGCGCATCCAGCACAAAAAAAAACAATGTTGCATGCACTCATAGTAAATTAAATCACACTTCTTTCACAATCTATTTCTTAGATTCAACTTCAGGAGGTCAGCTTGACCATGTTTGCATTCAATAAATACATTACATTGTTGTTTTTTCTGTGGCTGATTAGATACAGTAATTGCATGTGCGTTTCATACAGTTGTGTGTGTATGTCTGTAAGCATGATGATTTTCTATAGATATTGTAGCTGTTTAGTATTGGACAGATGGGTTTTATGTTCAGAACATTATCACATCTAAATCAGCCAGGTATCCAAAAGAGTGACCGGGTTTTTGGTCTAAATCTGACCAAACTAAGGAAAAGGGAAATATTGTGGTTAGGATTTAATAACTTGTGCTTCAAATAGGGTCAAATAGCTGGAAAAGTTCATAAGTAGTGATGGGAAGTCCAACTGTTCTCATTTAGTCTTTTAGCTCTAGATTTTATTACTTTTGACTTTTATAATTCAGTCAAGTATGACAGAATGTTTAAGTGACAGGAGTATTAATAAAATATTCCAACATTTAAATTTAGTGTTAAAATAAATGTTTAAATTGTGTTGCTAAAAGCAGATGGTAGGAATAGAGAGGGTGCCACATGTGGTTCCCCTTACAGATCCAGCGATCCCTATTTCGATTCCAATTTGAGGATATACACTGCTCACAAAAATAAGGTATATTTCATTATGGGATATTTCATTTTGCAGTACCCCCTTATTTTTGTCAGCAGTTTATTCTAGATTGCTGAGCAGAACTACAAGACAAGGCATATTAATTCACCAGAGGCACTACCATCCCTCATAATACTGCACTAACTTTACTGAAACAATACAGGATGCAATTAGTCCCATAGTACTAAATCATCATCACTGTGTTGAGAATAATTTAACAGTTTTCACAAAAAACAAGTGGTGAAGTTCATCTGTAGAACAGGAGAGAGTCAGACTTGCTCTGTATTTGATGGCACGTCAGTGTCATCGTTGACCTAGTTTTCGCTTTTTGGTGCGGAATGTAAAAATGTCTTCAGATACAAGCCCACCCTTGAAAGGGCAGCTGAAATATAAATATGAATGGATGGAGATGGGGTACCTGAGTGAACCAGTCCTGTCCCTGCAAACGCAGCGTAGACTGTACAGTTTTTTTTATGTTGCTCTTGGTGGATTGTCTGACAAGCAAGCATGCAACTGGTGATGCGTGAGCAAACTGCTGAAGTGGAATTGCCCAGTTTCTTTTTAGTAGACTTTTCATGAGGCAGATATGGTATGTAGTCATTGTTTAATTAAACAATTAAACATGGTGGTGATACATCGCTATTGTCTTGCTCCATACTATGCTGAAGAAGCTGCCACGGCCAACGGTGGTCCTGATGTACGTCTGAGAAGGGAGCGGCGTGCCCCCCATTATCTGGCTGACTACCATGCTAACTGCAACCGTAAACATGCCAGGAGTTAACTTTTTGTTTTGGTTGTTGTTTTTGTGGGTCGTCAGCAAATCACATTGTTGGGGGGAGCTGGTTTATGTTGGGACGACTTAGTTTTTAGAGGGAGCAGTGTCGCGTCGATCACAGCAAGGAGCGGACCGTCCTGGCTTCAGCGACCATTGTGCGTGATTGGCTAATCATATTCTTTGGAATAAGTGTTGTCTGTGTGCTCTAAGTGTTGTTTAGCATGCAGGAGTTATGGATGTGTGTGTGGGTGTGGCCTGTGTGAGTGAGGTGTGCCTGGGAGTAGCCATCTTCGAAAAGATTTTTGCGGTATATGTTTAGTGTAGAAGGTGTGAGGTGAGATATACAGTGCTAGGTTCTGATAGCCTTTGTACTGTCCAATAAAGAGCATGAATGAGTAAACCTGTTTCCAGTCTAATTCTTCTACCCTGTTACAATATTAACGTATATACTTTCAAGATGACTTATTTAAAAGCTACTAGTCAGATATTTTGATGTTTTAAGTGTAAGACAATTGGGTAGATACAATCCACACAGCTAGAACATTCAGGTCACCAAGAGATTTGAAAAGTTTCTGAACAGATAAAAATATCTATATCATTGTCTGAAGACAGCAGCAAGCAATTTCAATGAACAACAGGTAGTAATGGCAGACAGACTGTAGTTTATCATATAGCAAAATGAGGAGAATCAACTTTCTATATTCTCATGTCTGATTCAGGTTCTTTAAGATCAGAAGCAATTCTTGATAATGATAGACAGCTGTGGGCAGACAATAAGTTGCTAGGCGACAGCATGTTGAACAGATAGGTATGCCAGAGCAGTGTGTATGAGTAGAAAGGAAAAGAGATGCGAAGAGAGAACGAGAGAGACGCAGCTTTCAAATTCAGCCTATTCAGCTGCAATATCATAAAATACCCTCTGGATGACATGAAGCCAGAAATAAGATAATACGTGGTCTCAATCAAAGACGCACTAAAGTTTAGTTAATACATGCACTCACAGAAATGGTTTTTTACTCTTTCCACATCTTTAGACTACACAGCATGGTGGTGTAGTGACTCACTTTCTTTCAGCTACATGAGTTTGTCATGTCAGATGCTGATGCTTGGCAGTAATTAGTATTTTGCAATTGTTTAGGAGACACATTTTAATCCATTTACATGCAGCTAAATAAAAATCGTACATTTTAGTTGTAACATATGTTTCAGTGTTTCTTATGTTCCCTAATATAACAGTATATCAACATACCAGTGGCGGATGCTGGTCTTTCAAGGAGGGGAAGCTCAATTTCGGCCTACATTATAAAATGTGTCGGTTTATTT